>JARWCS010069024.1:0-15718 GCA_034783895.1 Geukensia demissa | reverse complement strand
GGACTACTATTATGTTGAAAAACAAGCAGACAATTATCAAGCAATGTGTTAAATCTTTGTTCACATTAACTCCGATTCGGCAACTCTAAGCCAGGTGAGCGATCACAGGCTCCTGGGAGCCTCTGGGTTTTTTTTGAAATGGTATGATATATTTTACATTTTATCGAATTATTCAAGAATCTTTAATTATAATCAACTATACAATGGAATATTTGCACGCTATATTTTTAAACAGGCTCTAATAACCTTTTTTCATACATCTCAATATACATGTACATTAACAAGTGACTAAACTGTTTGTAAATTTACAAAGAAACTTTATGCATACTTTTGATATGGTTGATTGATTGTTGATTGGAAAATATTTCATACATATTCAGGACGAATATAAGTTAAACAATAAATCAACATGTAGACTGTGAGCAAGGAACCGGTAAGGGAGGGACTTTTAGACTGCCACTGGAAAATTGCGGGTTGAATAGGGGCGGAAAATTTATCCTTGTAACTGGCCGCCTACTGATCACTCAAAATGAGCTGTTACAAGGGGTCTTAACGTGCTTAAGACGTGGCATTTCCTAAACACAGGGCGTCTTTAACGTCTCCCTCTTGACGGATTGGGAATTTCCACATCCCCCGTAATCAGGGACGCCCCTTCGAAGAATAATGCCTTCAGGACGGAGATACCTGGTGCCTATTCTTTCCTCAGCACAACCTTCGAGAAGGGGAGTTTTTACATCCCACTCGAACTAACGGACGCCCCTTTACCAGGTGTTCTACCTGCAGGCGGAGAAACCGAACACCCTATTTCTATACCCCCGGCCGCCCTCACGGGCTACTTTTGATATGAAATAAGTTAATGTTGTTATACGTACATAGTGCCATGAAGTCCTTTCCCTGCTACTATCCATATATTTGAAGAAGGAGCTATTGACTTTGTAAGGAAAACTTGTCTTGATGGATTTCTAGCTGACTCTTTTGGGGTCACTTAAAGTGTCAAAACAAAACTGAAATTCCAAAAACAAACCAAATATAAATGTATACAATTTAGATATTTACAATAGGTGTCTGTGTTGCAGCAGTGTTTTTTATCTCCAGAACTTCATCTGTTTGTGCCGCTATGGAATGATAGCATGGTTCTGTCTGTACAGATTAGTCCCTGGACTTTTCAATAGTAGGAATGCAGATGCTTCCTTCATAATCATGGAGCTAAATAATAAACGAAAAATAAAAGAATATATTAAAGCATTACAAGTACAAAAAGACATGTATCAAACTTGAATATAAACTGAAAACATGGTATCGTTACATTGTAATGGAAAAAGATTTCTTAACTAATATTATAAAAAAATTGGATATATGGTCTTAATGTTCAGGAGACAACTGCCAAATACAGTTTACCCTTATACAGCTTTCAATATTGGACTTGATCCATACGAGAGAGAGCTGTGATAGGCCCAGATAAATTACAAAACTGAAATGTGAAGTTATACAATAAAAAACGTAACCTAATAACCCACAATAATTAAGTTAAGAATGACTATCACTAAAATACAGGTTCCTGGCTTAAGACAAACACTTAGGATACATGTATATATGTGGTAGGGTAAACCCAGTAAGAGTTATAATTTAATTTTGAATATCCCTTCCTCTTTTTCAAATTTTCCAATTAAATGTTTGAGTTCTTACTGTTGATAAAGTTTTGATTTTTCTCAGTAACCCTTTTCACGGCTATTTTCGGACATGTGCATAAACGCTTCTGGTGGGCAACAACATCCGCATTACATGACAACAACGTAAACAGTACAGCTAAAATGACAAACCGCGACAATTTAAACAAGCTTAACGTGAATATTTTGAAATCCATTGCAAGTGAACATGGTGTAGATGTAGAAAAGAAGAAAAAAGCAGACCTGATAGCCGACATTTTAACATGTCAAGCACCTGTATCAGCCCTTACACCGGTGGTCCACAGAACATCAGAAATTGAGGCCATAATACCCATACTTTCTGGTGAAAGTAAAGAAGATTTGCCCCCCTTCAACAAAGTTACCTACTGCAAAGATGCTTTTACGTTCCCTAACATAAATTTTAGTCAAATATATGACTTTATGGTCTCACGTAAGAGAGAAAGTGGTGATGCTGTTAATAACTTTAAAGGACTTGACAGAGCAGTGAAACATTATAGTGCAGGAGATGTCAGTATCATTGGCACTGCAAAGGTAGTTAGCCACAACAGTACAATCTACTGTTTATATAAAGTGATTTAGCAGCTTCCTCTCTTATACAATTAGGTTATTAAAAGTAAACAATTTGTATAGAGTGAACTAGGCATTAATATTATTCTCAGTGTATATAGAACAATGAAAGCCCTTAACTTATATATGTCTTCATTTTTGTACCTATTCCATTTGAGATAAGATTAAAGAATAAAATTTGTCAGTTGCTTTTTCTCATTTCAAACAAGTGCCTTGAAGTGGACTCAAACCAACTTCATTTCATCATGTTGATAGTATAATGAACTGAAGCATTGTTATAACTATTCAGCCAAGTTTCCATTAAAAATGAGATTTGGGTAGGGGTCCTATTTTCAATCACATTATTTGAATTCCTTTTTTTTTACTGTTGTTTCCTTTTAAAAATTATGCTCTTTATCACCTTGTTACAACTACAATAGACAAGAGGCAGCATGAGTAATATTACAAATAGAGGAAAAATAAGAAGTTAACTGTTTATTTGATAAAATTACACAATAAACATCAGTCATTATGTATCATGTCAAAAAAATATGGTTTTAATAAGAAAAAGAGAAAAAAAAGAACTGATATTATCTGTATTATTTCTTGGTATATTAGGCCATAATAAAATATGTCCTAGATTCTCATCCCCTCCAGCCCCTATTTTTTCACTTGCCCCAAAAGATTTTATTTTGATTTTTTGCCAAATTTAGGCCAATTTCTTTCAGCATTTTTCAAGAAATATGATAAAAAATGAAAAATAAAATTCGCCCCCCTCCACGCCCATTTTTTGGAAAAAAGTTGGATGAGAATCTAGGAATTTATTTATTATGGCCTTGATAAAACTACCAACTTCAACTTTAAACCGGTGAGTAGATATTTTTAATTTTTATTTTATTAAGTCATTTGTTTTTTAATTTTTTAATTTTCTTCTGGTAAAATAAAAACAAAGCATAATTATTAAAAATATTCATTGAAAAATGGCAATCTTTTTCTTCACTGAAAAAATTAAACAGTTAATTATTGAATTTTCAGAGAGAACTTGAACCAAGGTATTAGAACTGAAGTTATTCTTTTGTACTATACCAGAAACCAGTAATGCTTGGTACATGTACCTACTTTTTAACATATATTTTTTTTTACTAAATCTCTTCCAAAACAGTGTTTGGTATTTACTACATGTATGATCAAGATGGCAGCCATCATAAGCAGAATTTAATATAAAATCAAATAGGAAATTAAAAAAAATAAAATTTTTTCATCTGGAACTTCTTGCTTAATTTGAACCCAAATTTGATTGATTGATCCCTATATGGCTTTCTTCTGGTATAATGTCAGATGACTGCACCTGACAACCAATTAAGATGCGCAATCACCTAATTAAGCCAAACACAGCATGTTTACAGTTCAACATCAACTTTGTTGAAATGGTCCCTAGGAATACTCATTTCATAATATTGTCTGTTGATCTTGACATCCTTAAGCAAGAGGCCACCTTAGCCCAACTAAGTGTGACATTATTATTTATATAATGACCCTATGGGAAATTAAAAGAAATCTTCTTTTCTCAAAACTACTTACATGTACTTCACCAGAACTAAACTTCTGTAAATAATTATAAGACCCTATATACATTTCTATGACCCAATCGACCAACCAATATGCTTCAAAGCCAAATTTGCTTATGCTATTGAAACAAAATTTTCATCAGATGATTTTAATGGAAAATTTGTCTTGGTAACTGTATTCCAGGTGAGCCATGAAGGCTATATAATTGGAGCCTTTAGTTTTATTTCATACCTTATATCACTAAAAAAACCAATGATTAAGTAATTGCTTAAAACTGTTTATTTGTCATTTTGTTGCAGCATAACAATATATGTATTTCATATTCTTTTACAGGTGACTGAGTCTATCTTATATGTCAAAGGAACTTGTCAGGCTTCAATGAAGAAACAGCAGTATGTTGTGTTTGTCTGTATTTCAAATGCAGAAATTCCCACTGAAGTTGCAGTGATAGATTATGGATATTGCCAGTGTCCTGTTGGGTAATTAATTTAAATGCATACTAAATTTAAAAATTAAAGTTTGCTACCATAATTTAACAGCTAGTGTTTTGTTAAGTTCTTTGTTTTATATAATTAAGGCCAAATAAAAAAATGTAGATTCTCCCATCTTGACCCAATATTCCATTGAGATTTACTGTGAAAAAAAATAATTCAGCATATTTCATAGAATTTTATGAGGCTGCAAACTGCAGAAAATTGTTTTTTGTGTGGCTTCAAGTAATTGATGTTATTTTTTTCTAATATTTTTTTGTAGATTAGCCCAGAACTGTAGCCATATAGGTAGTTTGCTGTTTGCATTGAGTAATGCAAAGGTTGCAAATAGTGCCTCCACAAGTGATGACAACAATGCATGCAGTTCAACGTCAATGCTCTGTGAGTGGAATGTTCCGGCAGCTCGTCAAACACTTAAACCAACGCCTATGAACACCTTGACGACTGCAAAACCTACAGTGATCCCAAACACAGAGACAACAAAATTGGATAAATCCAAGAAAGACAGTTTGACTGCATTTGATCCCCGTCACACATCTGATAGAAGCCATGATGTTTCCAGAACCTTGCACCTATTAACAGATTTAAAAGAAATATTTCCAAATACTGGTACATATATTGATACACATATTATATTTGATAAAATATAATTCATAAAAATCATATATATATTTTGGTAACCCAAAAAAGTTACCTCTCCATGAAATTATAAACCCAGTATATGGCTAAGTAACCAACTAACCTTTTTTAATAAGTGGCACTAGAGTGAAAATTAAGCATTGATAAAAGAACCTTTTCGTTCAAAAGATATGGTCAGTAATAATTATGCAGATATAAAAATTGAAATTAGCAGTTATTTACAAGTAACAGCACATCATAATGCTATATGTAATTTTTTCTGTAATGCACTTGATGTTATCTATATAATTTAACCTTGCATAAAGATTTTTTTTTCTAGATTTCAATTCAATTTTCTGCTTTTGTACTTTGAATATTTAAAAAAGGAGGGAAATAACCCTTTAATATTTAATAATTTATTTATTTTCAGGATTATCTCACTTGTGGAACATTCCTGATAGAGTACAAGATGCAAGCATGGAAGTAGAAGTTGCAACAACACCAGATCCAATGTTTCAACAAATGGAAAACATGGTGTTTACTAATGCCAATAAAGAAAACCGTAAGATACATGTAGTTTAAAATTATACCACTTGAAAAGAAGCAAACATATGAAAATAGTCAATATTAATATATGAATATGTTTGACCAGCAATTTTGGCCCACATTTGCCCAATGGATAAAAATTCCAACAGAAATTGACATTTACCACATTAAGGAAAAAATAATCTAGCTCATTGAGGGGAGGGGCAAAAATGTATCTGTACCATTATTTAATACATCAGGTCCCTGTTCTCAGAAAACAAATAGTCCATTTTAAACAATATTTATAATAGCACTGAAAGTTTTTGTGCAGCAAAGACACATTAGTGATAGTGTGCTGAGAGTAAAAATGTTAAAAAGAAATAAGGCCATAATAAAAAATATCCTAGATTCTTATCCCCTCCAGCCTCTATTTTTTCACCCACCCCCCAAAATTTTATTTTGATTTTTTTGCCAAATTTAGGCCAATTTCTTTCAAATTGACTGCATTTTTCAAAATATATGATAAAAATTAAAAAAATAAAATTTGCCCTCCCGAAAAAAGTTGGATGAGAATCTAGAAATTTATTTATTTATATTATGGCCTAATATAGTTGCAATGTAGAAATATGTTTGTTAAAGAAATGTATTGTTAGTTAACAAAATAATTTTCAAAATTTAATGCAATCTATATAATTCATTTCTGTGTCTAATTTGAACAATTTTTATGTACATGTATATATATGTATAATCTAACATGAATGACACTGAAGAGTTGAATTATTATATATATACACTCTTGTATCTGCTTTTCAAGATTGTTAACATATATATAGAGATAGGAGATATGGTATGATTGTTCATAAGACAATCATCCACTTGATGACAGACAAATTTCAACTTCTACAGGTCACCCTAGGACCTTCAACAAGGGATTTTGATATTCTAAAGGAAGCTCTAAAAGGCCTGAACAATACAAATGTGAAATCATTCAACAACCTGCTCTATAGAAAAATTGAATAATAATGAACAAGTAAACAATGACATCCAATGGAGTACAGGTTTTTGGTTTGGGACAGGCACATACATGTAAATGTTATTTTTCAATTACAGTTCCGTGTCTCGAAGTAAGTGAAGAATTAGTCAAGTATATAGAGAACCACACAAGGGGTCGAAGATCATCTGAGATGTGGAGAGACCTTCACATTGGCCGACTAACCAGTTCAGTGTTTGGAGAGGTGTTGAGGGCAGGTGACAATCCCAGCTCTTTGATTAAAAGAATTGTTGAAGGATCTAACCTGGACAGGTATTAGTCATAGAAGTAAATTGATGCATGAATTTGCAAAACTCTCTCTGAAAAGGCTCATTGCAGAAATGCATTATAGCCTACACAAAGAAAACCAATTGTTTTCTTTCATTTTTGGACAATTATATTAAAATGGCTCAATCAAGTTATGCACAAAAGACTTGATTAAAATATTTCTTGAATGACTGCATTTATTTTTAGGTAGCTACCTTGTGAAAAAGCACTTTTTCCTTTAATCTTATATTGTAAAAAGAATTTTGAATATTTACAACATTGATTAAATAACAAAATTTGAATCTAAAACCAAATTAACTTAAAGGTTTATACATGTATCATTTATTTCATATTTGTGCATAGTAAATCAAACATGACCTCTACTTTAACTCACATATTTCAAGAATCAAGACCTTAATAATTTATTTATAAACAGGATTTACAGAGTGAGTACACACGTTCAAGTGACTTCCTTATCATTTATAAAATTTACTTTGTATTGGCATTAAACTACTAAAAGACACAAACAAACACCTAAATGTGGAGCTGCATTTTACATGAAATAATTAATATTGAATATTTTATGAGTAAAACTGAACAAAGGGGAATAACTCAATAAGTTCACACTAGATCAACATTGTATAATTTATTTCCAGTTATAATGCACTGCCTTCTGCTGTTCAATGGGGAATTGACTGTGAACCAAAAGCAAGAGAAGAGTATGCTGTGTTACAGTCAATAACAAGAGAATCATTCCATATTGAAGAAAGTGGACTTACTCTTTTTGGGTCACATTCATTCCTTGGAGCTTCAAGTGATGGAATAATAACAGATGGTGAGGTTAAGGGTGTTTTAGAAATCAAATGTCCATACTCAATAAAGGGAACAGCAATCAACAGAATGGAAGTTATGGATATTGTGGCACTAAATCATCGAGAATTTTGCTTGGAGTGTGTGGAAGGGAGTGTAAGATTAAACAGAAACCATAAATTCTATGCACAAGTACAGGGAGAAATGGCTATTATGTCTATGCCATGGTGTGACTTTGTGGTTTGGACTGGTGCACAGAAAAACAATATTTTTGTAGAAAGAGTACACTTTGATGCTGAATTTGTCAGTATGATGATGCCAAAATTAGTTGAATTTTATCTCAAGCATATATTTCCAGTATTTTACCAATAATTAAGAAATTATTCATGAGTGGTTTGATGCTGTACTCATTTACATCTGGACAAACCCTTTATATTTGAATATGGTCAGTACTATGGCAACATATATGTACAAGTTGTTGAAGGCCTTGTGAAGACCTATAGTTTTTTAATAGAGTTCTGTATGGTAGATGTAGTGTGGTCTCCATTGCATTTGTACCATATCTTCTCTTTTTATATTTAAGTTTATACATACTGATAAAATAATGGTGATGATTTTTAATATTTATTTTGTGAGTAACATAGCTGACATCGATAAATTACTTCAACATTGCTTACCAAACGATCAATAACTAACAACTTTAAAGCCTAGTCCATGTATAAATGAGTACAATATCATATTGCAAGGGAACTATTTGGATTCCAATAAGACAATATAGTGTGATTCATATCATATTTTTCTTAAGAAAGACTTTCAAATTAGATATTGGTATTGGACTTTTTTTTTAGATATATTAAAATTGTACAATAATGTACATTTTGTGCAGATATATTAACTTCAATCCTTTAAAACTGGTATTATTGACATTTTTGTGACATCAAGCATATGATGCAGCATTATAATGCACTGATTGTGAAACGTGTTGTTACCATGTAGTACATCAAGGATGTCATTTGAGAATTACAATGACACAGACATGTAAATTTATAATATTCAGAAAATTAAAATCCTCCATTTTCAGAATGCAGAGTTTTCTCATTTCCACTTTCAGGAATTGACCAGTATAACCTATTGAAGCATATTTATGCAGGCAAGCAAAGAACATTTGATTTTCTGGGTGAGTCCAGGGATTTAAAAAAAATTCAGACCAGATTGTTGTCTATAAAAAAACAATATGGCCAGCATCTGGAGTGTGATAAATGTTTTAACATTTTTCCCGTAAGAAAAAAAATTTACCAAAGAATTTTTCTTGCATTGACTACAAAGGAAAGTATAAAATTATCCTGCAAAGCAGTTGAAAAAAATTCTTGGTTCGATCCTTATTGCAAAAAAAAAAAAAAAATCCCACGCCTACCACAGAAAATCAAATGGTATGTGCCTTTGACTTCCTGAGAAAATTCAGGGATTAAAAGGGTGCTATATTTTTGGCATGTGAGACTGAGAGGATATTTAGTTCACCTCTACAAAGTAGAGAAGGACTATTGGAGTACCCTTGGCATCCATGTCCGTGCACAGAGCCAGTTCAAAGGAATTTAAGCACTTACAGTATTATTTCTTGGTATGGGGGCATGATCTATATTTCATGGATGAATGACTTCAAGTATTTAAGTACCCAACTTGATTTTAGCCCAGCATCATGAAACTCGGTGTTGATATGCATCTTAAGGAGTCTGGTAGCATCACACCCAAATTAGGTCACTTGATCTTTGTTTAATGCATCATTGACTTGGGTTTAGTTTTATGTTCGACTTGTATTTTCAGATACTGTGCAGCCTTACCATCCTTAAGCTTGGTATGCAGATGCATCTTGGGAAGTCTGGCAGCATCAACCCAAATTAGGTCATTTTGACCTACATGTCATGCATCAATGACTTGTGCTAAAACACAGCAACTACGTATGGGAATGATTTGAAATTTCTACAGTTTTAACATGAGCTGTATTGTGTTTGTGAATTTCATATGTGTCAAGGCCAACTTCCAGTTTTCCAATTTTAACCTTTGGTCACAGGTGGGGGGATCTGTGTCTCATAGATATGTGTGTACATTCTCCTTCAAGTTTCATTTGTCTGTACTCTCAAAAACTACTTGTATTCAATGACAACAAAGTCTATTGTAAAATATTTAACTGTGTATTGAAATATTCAAATTTAAAAATTAATTTATTACATTTAAAACTTAACAACTAAATAAATAAAGCCGCTATATATATATATATTGCACAAAAGAGTTCAATAAACAAATAAATAATTTTGGCAAAAGAATGGATAATATGCCTTCCATATTACTATCACATTATATACCGGTAATTAATAATAAAAAATTACCCACCAAAGTTACTACAATTCCATTTTTAAACACAATTTTAAAGGTCTATCAATACTAAAATGTTCATTTTCACAGATTTAAAATGAAAAAGTTATTAAGGCCAAAGTGTTTTAACTTGTTGGTATATGGATCTGCAAACCTTATTTCAAGTTTGAGCTAAAAGTCTGAACTATCTCACTCGTTTTTTTCTCTCCAAGATACAACTTGAAAAAAAAAACAAAAAATCTGAAAAATATATGACAAATTTGCTTAAACAGCTCTTAAAATTTTTAAGCAATAATTGCATCAGGTTACTACTGACCATGCAGGTAAGACAATTTGTAACATGTCATATCCAAATAATAATTTTTTTCTTTTTTTATTGCGACCTGATTTTTTCAAACCAACAAATTAAAATACTGTTGCTTAATTAAGGTAGTATACCTGGGATAGGGGGGACTATTATGTGCCATTGCTATTAATTCACCACTAGAGTTGCATTTTTTTTCTTCATACACAAAAATTACAATATTTTCCAGAAAAAATGTATATACATATATTTTTTTAATCTTTCATATCATATACTTATGGTTTATATTGATTGTACTAATCTTGTAGAAAAATTTAACTGTAGAATTTTCATGTCCACTACTATTTAAAGCTGTGCAGTCATTCTTTGGACAATTTCTTAATATGTTAGTTCTACATTTGCACTAAAAATTTAAACACAAACATTTCTCAAATTTAGATCAGCTGACAAGGTTTCTGTCATAAATTTCAACAATTTATGCTACATGCATAATGTAAGATTAAGGCCAATCTTACGTACCCTTAATTTTGTAATGCTGCAACAATCTTATTGTTTCCTAATTGTGTTCCTTTTGATGGCCTATTTGATAACACACAGTACAATTGAGATTATTCAAAATTTTGTCTCATAGCTTAGGAAGACCAAAAGTTAAGTAATTTGAACTTAAGGAAAGTTTTGGGTTTACCCAGGTCTACTACCTTAAATGTTCATATATATGTTCAATTCACCAAAGGAACATCAAAATTTGTCAGAAAGCATATAACATGAAATATTTGGTCAGATAAAGGCTGCAAGGTAAGTGGAAGAACTCTGTCAAGTATATGGAAATTTTTGACTCTGCCAATACTTCTTTCCACATGAATCCTTAATGAGGCTATCTCTTGAGTTTCAAAAACTTCTTCAGTTGTAAATTGTGCACTAGCACCTCTAAATGGTGGTATATTTAAAGTGCATTTCTTTTTTTCAAGTACATCTCTTATCGTAAACCCCTTGTCAGCCATGACACTATCATTCTCATCAAGTAGATCTATTAGTCCTGACTCCATTGTTATCTGTCGATCTGATGTTTTCCCAGGCCAACCCTCAGAAACAAATGATATGACACCAGATGGAGTTATACCAACTAAAAACTTTATAGTTGTATGGTGCTTATAACTTGAGAATGTAAGACTTTGATTTATTAGACTTGAGGATCTCTGTATGAACAATTCAGTACAATCAATGATAACTCGTGTTGATGGATATTTCATCTTGAAAGCTGAGGGCATCGTCCTATCAATAATGTCTCTGGACGGAAAAGGGTTCAATAATTTGAGTTCTACTTGGAGTAAGCAAATCCAGGTAGAGAAATACTTGGAAAATGTTCCATCTGATATATTAAATCTTTCCGAAATATCTGAAACAAGTAGCCCTAACTTTAACCTCATTAATACGGCAAAATATTGGTTAATCAGGTCCAGTGATCCGGCTGATGGTCTTTGTCTGTCTGCTGGATTAGAGGCTTTCTGTCCTATCCAGTATTTCATCTTTTCTGCCTTGGGTTTAACAAATCTGGAAAATTTTAAAACTTTTTTAACGATAGGATTTGCAAAGAATGACTGCATTCTATATATATATATATGCTCATAAGGGAACAACCATTTAAATCTGATGAAGGGGGAGGGTTATGGTTTTTCCTGAAAGATATTCTAATTCCCAATTTAATGGAAAAAAATTTCTGACCAAGCTGAAAACAAAAAAAAAATATTCTGAAGCCAATTTTCAACAATATAGGGTAAAGTTAAATTTTGAGAGAAAAAAAATTGTGATAAACTAAAAAAAAATTTTTTCGTGTTGCGCACGAAAAAAGAATCCTGTCTGAAAAACTATAACCTTCCCCTGCCCCCGTCTAAAAGTTAAATGGTTGTTTCCTAACTGAAACGGAGTTGATGGCATAAATGAGGATGTTTATATATGATCACTTTAATTGTTTTGTCCTGATTTAGTCTGGAAATTGGTGAAAGGTATAATATTTTATTATAAATGCATGTTTAAAGGGGTCATGTTTCATAAATTTGCTTACCAGTTTAGTATAATTTGCTGATTGCAAATATAAATTAGTCAATGCCATTTTTTGAAAAATTTTAATTATTTGGCTAATCATAGTCAGTGTATTTTCTGAATATATTGAACCAATGTATATTTCACAATATGTGCTGTTAACGAAAAAGGATGCTCCTACTCTTCTGGAGACTTAAATCATCTCATACATGCACTTATTTCGTTGGATCAAACCATCTTTTTCATTTAACATGTTAGAGCTGTTGAAACACACATTTTGGCAAAAAAAAGATATTCTTACAATTTTAGTGGACTTACTTAAATAACCATAAGAAGACAGCAAATGTAGGTAGTCCTGTATAGAAACGGGTTTTCTCATCATTGTCTTTGATCTTCTCCACACCCCATTTGTACTCCTTAAACTGCTGTTTCACCTCCTTCAGTTCCTTTAAAAGTGCCTGATTTTCCAGCAGTAAAGGATCAGGGTCACACTGAACCTCTGAAAAATTTAAAAGTTCATGAATATAAAAAAATATGTGATATGAGCTATAGCCACATCACTTTGACTTATTGTTTGACAGACCTATATTTCTGAATATTTCAGATATTGAAATAATCTTTTTTAACAAATTTTCACTGGACCATGAAATTGAGGTCAAGGTCACTAGAAAATGACAGACTGACATGTACACATCAGAATGAAACCATATACTAAATATCATTGACCAATCATGAACAGTTACTGAGAACCAGACCTAATCCAAAAAGCTTAACATGGTCACTGGGCCATGAAATTGAGGTCAAGGTCATGTGACACATGACTGACAGATAGAGAAAGTCAAAAGGCATATTTTCAATAAAATTGGTGATCCTAGGTATTATGTTTCATAAATTATAAATCAAAGTTTACATCGCCTTGCTGGAAAAGCAACACAGGTCTATGTCTTGCTTCCACGACTATTTGTCGCAGGTGAGACAAAAATAAAAATTTGCAAGCTTGCCTTATACTTTGAAAAAAGTTGGATACGAATCTAGGAATTTATTTATTTTAGTCATTTTTCACATTATTTTTTGTAAATTCCGAATTCACTCACAGGTCACACACATCTAAGTTCTTATTTATTTATCCCAAGTGTCTTAACATGCAGATTAAGTTGTGGCAGAGTGTCAAAGAAATCATAATCTAGTTCACTGTTGTTATATAAAAAAAATTACCAGTAATCTATTAAAACATACATTCTTTACTCAAATTACTGTACATGCATGTACTGCTAATTGACTGATTTTTAAATGTATGTTAATTCCTAATTGACTGTTTTGTATGTATATGTATATGTATGTATTTTGAGTGGAGTAAAAAATACCTGTGTCTACATATGTCTTGGTTTCAGTATGATGTTCATCTGGTTGTGGTCTGCAGTATTGATGTGTCAATATGCTGAAATTCAGACTACTTTCCTCGATTCTTTTCTTTTTCAATTCCTGTTCATTCATTTCCTGTAAAAATAATACACAACAATGCCAAACAAAAGCCTAAAAAATTGTTATAGATACATGTATGATTCAAGACATGCCAATATATAAAAAATTTACATTGTAAGTCTACATGATGACCCTGACACGTACTTAAGACATAAACTTATGGAAATATTAATTTTTTTCCACAATTTCAGCTGTGATATAAAGGGCACAAATTCAGATCCAGAGGCTCAAAGGAGTCATCTCCCCCCCCCCCCCCCCCAAGGTAGGATTTGGGGCAGTGAAGGCCATGATTAATACATACTTAGGTTCTCATTCAATTTTTTTTAAATGGGTGGGCAGGTGAATCATATTTTTTTAATTTTTAATAATCATACATTATACTTCTTGAAAAGTGCTGTCAATTTGAAAGAATTTGGCATAAATTTGGCAATATAGCAAAATAAAATTTTTAGGGGGAGGAAAATAGGGCTGGAGGGGATGAGAATCTAGGATATTTTTAATTATGGCCTAAGTGTTACCCTTGTATGTATGTACGTACGTACGTATATGTGTAGAAAACCGTTTCTGTTCAATATAACTTTGTAAAACATTGAAGGAATGATTTGAAATTTCCATATGTTGTTGGGGACCACCAAATACAGACCAATTTGAAATTAGGCATGCTTTGCATGAGGGGTCAGAGTTATGCCCTTTAAATAGCAAAATTTCATCAAATTTGAAATATCTGATCAATGTTAAGTTTTGACAACATTGAAGGAATGATTTGAAATAAAGATCATCTAACAACATCTATCTAAGATAGCATAAATGGAATGATTTGAAATTTAATTTAAATATGTTGTTTGGGATCAACAAATATAGGCCAAGATTGAATTTTTTTCATCTCACTTCATAGGCTTCAGAGTTGTGGAAATGTCCCATGGACACAATCTGTCCCATAAGTTGCACTGAATTCTATATTTATCTACGTTTGGGTTGATTGGTCATTTATGTTTGCACTCATAGGATTCTATGTTGACCTGTAATGCCTATTAGGGTTCAGATCCGGGAGATATTTTATTGCTTTGTCCTCCTTTGAGAGAGGACAAAGCAATAAAATATCCCCTGGATATGTTGTCTTGTATTTGACTGTAGCAGATTTAGCTCAAAAGTCAATGACATGCAAAAATCTTTCCTGTCCCAGTACTCAAAATCAAACAGTATCTGTTCGCAATTTTAGGTTACAGCTCATAACGATCGATATAAGTTTCGTTTTCATGAAACATTGAGATTTTTATTTATTATTTTATCAACAATAAATTTCTAATTCATGTACCTGCAGCAAACTTCTCTTGACATTTCTTTTAGCTCTATCTTTATCTGCTTCAGTTGGAAGTTTTTCTTTGTACGAAAAGAGCGTTGGTCTGTAATTGACGTCGACAGGATCGTCACTGTGCCAACCCTCAACAAAATGCACAGAGCAAATCCGGCTCTCATCGTTAGGTGTCCAGTTAGCCCTTTGTATAGCCGTAATCCACGCTTTTCTCTTTCTTGCATCTTTAGGAAATCGGAAGAAACTTATCTGCTTTTCTTTTGCTGACTTGTCTTGTCGATTAGAACACTGGTATACTACACAATGCGTTACCATAATCCGTATCGAATGTAAACAACTGAGGAATTTATGGTTGCCTTCCGGAAGTGTTTATGCGCAGACGCGAAAAGCAGTACCGCAGTTATCGTGAAAAGGTTTATTATATCGATTGTTAAATTATATGATAATTTTTAAAGAGAGCCAAAACATTTCGTATTATAGTCCACTCTTCGAAGGTGCATGTATAAATACAGCATTTTGTTACCATAGACTGTTCCCTCGTATAGATAAACCGGACGATCACAAAAGACATTTTTTAAGTATTAAGTATATCAACCGAGGTATTGATTTGATAAATTTATCTAGTATATTTAATGACACAACCGTTCAAAATCTTATACCTACATA
>JARWCS010068914.1:0-15719 GCA_034783895.1 Geukensia demissa | reverse complement strand
AGGTCCTAGAGTTTAATCGCTTTTTAACTTAGTATAGTTTATTTAGTTGATTGTATATTTGTCTGGTTTTGTGTTTTTTTTGTAAAGTGCTTAGAGTAATTTTAATTAGATAATGCGCTATATAAAATTGTAAATAATAATATCACATCCTACTTTTTACGAAAATGTGGTAAATAAAGCTAGAAAATTTAAGCTTAATCCACATGGTCTTAAAATTCATCCTTTTAAACTTATCCGTAAAGAATATCGTCATAGCATTATTATTAAATCTTTAAATTAGGTTGTTATCGGTACAAATATTGACATTTTTGTTAATAGCTTTATACGGTATTAAATAGTTTATATTTGGTATAAAATTTTCTACTTCCTGTCTATATTTTTTAATGCTGGCATTTGCACAACCCATGTTTTCTTTAACTTCTAATGATATGTAAACACTTAATCCAACTGGACTTGTTTTTATTGACACCGCTGTAAAGGAAAACTTAGTTTCCTGATCAGTTGCTTTGGGGGTTGCAGACAGCAACTGCGAGTACTCTTGCGATGTCGATACTTTTGTTGTAGGAATTATTAGTTTTAATTGTATTTGTTGTTGGTTTTCAGTAGCGATCTCAAGTGTTTAATCCATTTCAACCGGGTTTTATAGTGTGTTTCATTGTTGTTTTGTCACACCACTGTTCCGGGTAAGGGGGAGGGTTGGCGCACAAACTGGTTTAACCCGTCAAACACTTAATGTTTATGTCCAAAGCAGAAACCTGTAGTCCAGTGCTTGTCGTTTTTAATTTATTGTTAGTTGTTCGCCATTTTTTCACTAGATTATGTCGATTGTCGTATTTCATTAATAGTTTCACATTTTCTGTTTTGGGGCTTTTTCGACTGTCATTTAGTGGATGACTGCATCATGGACAATCTTGCCACATAGCAAGTCTTTTCATTAGGAAAATATGCTCTTGCTCATAAATATGGAATATTTTTATTATCGACCTTACATTAAAAATAGGTATATACTTTGTCGAGCAAAATTCTTATAAGAAAATGGTAGATAAGGTTTGCAGGATGATCTAAGATGATAGTTAAATGTTAAAATTGTATGAAATAAAACATTTGAAAGGATTTTATCCGGAGTACAAAATTAGCATTTTTCACAAAAATGTGGGTTTCAGAACTCATAAAACTAGCCATCGGACAAAAATCTTAAATCAGACACTTTTGTAGCTTGGAGTAAAATATTGAGATTTGCGTAAAGATTTTTGACATTCTGGCTTACATTTTTTGCATGCAAGTCTACAAAGTTGAATTTTTTACTCTAAAAATGTCAATATTCCATATTTATGACCAAATGTATATATGGTAATGAAGTGGGGTGCTGAACCATTTCAAAGATAACTTAATATTTCAGACATGAAAAAAGCCCAAGCACAGGGTATGGGCCCAAGAGTTCAACGAGTCAACTTGACTTTTCATTTGGATTAAAAAAAACATGGTTAAGGATTAAAATCTTAACCAATGATTTCAAACATAAGGGAAACCCAACCGCAGGCAATAGTCCCAGCTTTTATCCATTCAACTGGTCTTTTAATTATGAATAAGAATATACATGAGTTAGTTGTGGAGATAATATACATGTTTAGGTGTGGAGATCTGAAATGTTTTTGAAACTACTTAATACTTCATACATAAGGGAAAGGCCAACCAATAGGGGATGACCCAGGGGTTATATCAGTCAACATGTCTTTTCATTTGAAATACGAATATACATAATTTAGGGGTTGGGGATCTGAAACGTTTTTAATATACATGAATATTATGATTTATGTCATGAGGGTAGCCCTACCCCTGGGTATTAAACCTCAACGATAAATTATTTAACTCGTCTTTTCAGTAGGAAAATGAAAATATATGGATAAGGGGCGATCTTTACAAATCTAATGATATTGTTTAAATTTATTATTGGAAAGCAATCAAAATAAGTTCCCACAGTTCTTAAAAAGATTTTATGGCTGTAAACGAAGACAAAAGATGATATTTTACTGTTATACAAAGAGGATTCATATACACCGTATCAGTTTAAAATTTAATTCATTTATTAATTTAAATGATTTTTATAATTTAATTTATTGTTCTTTTTTTTGTTTGTCTATGCTTTTTTGTTTCTGTGTTTTGAATGACTAAAATAAACATTATAAACATTCAGAGTTCATTAAAAAACTACAATAAAACAGAAGAGAGGAAGCGAAAGAAAACCGAAGCGCAAGACAAAAGGGTAAAGTCGACAGACACGGCAATCTTGAGAACACGAACAAGACGGAACATGACATATACACATATAAAAACACAAATTATGAACAATCCGGACCCCACCAAAAAAACGCGGTTAAACTCAGATTGTCCGGAAGGGTAAGCAGTTCCTGCCTTTAAAAGTAAGCGAACAGTCTGTTTTTCCTTTAACAAGAAAAGGTTCGTCTTCATCTGTGAAACGGATATTCATTCCGGCCGACAAGACTGTGGTGTCGACCGCAAAATTTCTGTATTGATGAAAAAATCAACCATGACAACTGAAAAGAAATAACTTTGGGCCAAAAAATCCCCCATATCCCAGAAATTAAAAAATTCTTCTACTTCTATAATGATACAAGAATTAAAATAGATCAAAAAAATTATGACCAAATTGGCTGTTCTCAAGACTTAAATAATACATCTCTGGACAATTAAACATTATTAAGACATTTTATAATGAGGAAAAGGTTACGTATAAGCAGGCCTGCATTACAATATCATGGCACTTCATTTGTACATTCATAAATTATATTGCCATTTTATACCAGTGAGTTAGGGAAAAGTCGTTGGAAACGGTTAAAAACATTGGTTGGACTCGATGTAATATGTCAAAAAGACATTTTTATTTTGTTAGATACAATATTAAAATAACAAAGACATATTCTATATTATTTTATTTAAAGCATAAGATGTTTTTAATACGATACAATCAAATCAAGCATTAATTTGGCACATAATCGTACCGACAAATTTACGGTAGTAACCGTGACTTCCACACTGAAAGCTCCTGTAAATACGACTGACATGTGTAAAGATACATATATAAATGAATTATATACATCAAAACAAATTCTAAAATTTAAAAAAAACGTTTAGATTTTTTTGAAATTCGATCAAAAATGAGCATATGTGACACACTGACTTGCAAATTAAAAAGCCAGGTGCTTGTTAGATATGTAGCCGAGCATAGCACGTTGAATCTGAAAACGGAACTCTTACGTAACAATGGACTAATTCATCTTGACAATAAACATTCCGAAATAAAATCGTCAACAATAATTTACAACATATTGCGTATGCTAACATTCTGAAGAAAATCAATCCGACCAAATGAATGACTGAAACAATTACGCCGACATCGGCAGCTTCAAATTCACAAATTCTAGGAACTGAAACTGTCTGGAAGTGAAAAAATGGTAACATGTTTTCGTTCACAAAGATGATGACAAAACGATCGTTAAATTTTGTTTACACAATTTTCAAGTGTGTAAAAGTTGTAACTGTTTAACAAAATAAATGAATAATTAGTCCGCCTTATGTCCTTGAATCTTATACTTACATCATATTATATAATTTTACATCAATTAATAAAACATAAATTAATAAAAAAAAAAAATAATAACAAGTAAAATAAGAGTTCTTCCCAGTATATGCTTACACTTTACTGAAAGCTCAGTACTTTTACCGGATAACAAAGTAATCAAGCCTGTTAAAACAATAGACAATCAAATACATAACATCTTCTTAGATTTAGTCATATATATCGTCAAAAACTTGACGATTAAACAAGACGGTATGTTATACCAAAATAATAATTATGAAGAATATACATGCAATTGTCAATATTAATGTGTTAATGAAAGCAAATTGTAAGTCCAGTGTAGAATACAAATGAGAGATCAAAAGTGCATAGTCCAAAGAGACATGCAAAATTCGAACAAATCAAAAGATAAAACGAAAACAAAAGGAACAAAGGCTTGGAATCCACGAACTTCAACATTGTCATATCTACATCCGTTAATAACAAATTTATTTAATTGAAATATAAGTTTCGACAGATCGCTTTGCAATTTATACACCTTATAATTAATGATGCCATCAATTGTTGGATAAGATATCCATGGCTCTTCAAAATTCTCCAATTGCAAACAAATTTCAGAAGTTAATCTGTGTACAGGGGGTAGAATTTGGGTAATGTTTTAAGCAGCACATATTATGCCCTGAAAATGCCTTATTTGCATTCACAGCGAAATAAAGCTTGTTCCATCAATCGAACCCATTCTGGGTCAAAATTATTTGAAGAAATACAGCCGTGACAGCTTTAGAAACAGTTAAGAAACAGTGCAGTAATTATACAAGGAATCATTCAAATTTTATGTATATAAACTTAAACTAATAAAACCAAGTGGAGTACTTCTTCAGTAAAAAGTCTAATCTTAACTACTAGTATTCTGCCGTTCCCGCAGCGCATAGCACACCAGGAATGCCCGAATATTTACAATTGGCTTACCCTAAGCAAAAGATATATTTCCGAAAGAATGATCTTTTTTCTAATAAAATAAAAATGTTCAACTACTCTGATATTACACATTAGAAGACAATAACAATAACAATATGTTTAGATAACAGAATTAATTCATTGAATAAAAAGAATAGGGGATGTGGCATGATTGTCCATGAGACAGTCATTCACCAAATGAAAGTCGAATCTAAGCCGTTTACCTTACTCAGATTTCAAGTAACAAAAAAAGAAAAAAGATGTGGTATAATTTTCTATGAGACAGCCATCCAAAACGTATAACAGATTACCCATAGTTATTCAATAATGGACATTTATCCATACCCTAACACAAGCTAAGTCAAGCTGAAAAATGCCACAGAATTAAATACGAATATATTATGTTAACAGCATGCAATAAATGTTACTAAATGCTTTGTTGTATGTCTGTTTTTAAGTAAATAAAAGCATCACTTTCTGTTACATCGTTGATTCATTCAATCCCGTGCTTACAGTTGATTTTGGAGACGTTTTAGAAGACTTGTCAATTGACTTAAAACAATTTTTGTACAGCGTGTAAACGCGTTTGTTACAAACATAAGAAATAAATATAAATACCCCCTGCAATGTGTTTAGTATTGAAATGATATAGGAAAATGAAGATGCTGGTAGGAAAGAATCTATAATTTGAAATATCCATGATACACCTGTAATTGAAAATAACTTTATATAAACAACAAAATGAATCTGGTTTGATTGTATTTCAGTGGGATTCAATTTTGGTCTTCTTGCTATCGTAGCCGCTGTTACCGCAAAAAAGAAAATATTCAAGAAACAAATAAGAACGACTGGGACAACAAATGTTACAATGAAAGCTGTTTTATTACTCAAAAAACAGACATGACCACCATATCCAACTGTGGAACCTCCCGACACACCAGCAGTGACGGAAATATTTAACAATACAATAAAAGCAGGAGTGCTAAAGGAATAAAATATATATTTGATTAATTCACTTTTTTCTGAGAATTTTACCACCGTTATACTTCTGAATACTCGAAACATATGAAAGGAACACACATTAAGGCAAGCAAATGTAACCAACCAAAAGTAATGAAGTAAAACACCAAGTATCTGACAACCGATATCGGAATTTTGACCTAGCAATACAAATTGGAACAAAAAATGAGAACAGAACATTGCAAATACCAAACACATGTTATTTTTACCTGGAAGAGTTCGTAAGCTGGGAAATAAACAATATGTTACAAATGTAGATAATAAACAGATCAATGAAACACACGTACAGATAATCTGAATAACATCCCATTCTGTTAACGATGTCTGCTGTGAAGGTGTATACCTGGATAACTGTCTAAACGTTTCAATACATATACGGGCACCTCCAGAGGATGACAATAAGTACTGATCATGGCTGAGATCTGTAGCAGTAAATTTAATCCTTAATTTCAGCGTTTTTGTGTCCAGCTCAAGCTCATTTTTTGTCAGTTCGATTTGCTGGCAAAGCAATAGGTTGTTTACATGTGAATGAACGTACTGCTCAGCCTTCGAGCTGCTTATAGTTAAAGTTAAAAAGCAATATTCCGTAAATCCTATCTTTGATACATAATTTGGCAAAAATATGGCTTTTTCATCTTTAACTATATCAAATCTATAAGTTAGATTTGTATACGAAACATTAATGGTAGTTCCTGGCAACAACACCAGTTTTTGTTCTACAAAAGTTCGATTAACAGGTCGCACAATGAAAAATTTTGTATATATTGAAATTGAAACTTTAGTTCCATTTATCCATTGTGTTGTTTCTGAGCATGTAATATTTGGAACAAAATATGACGATTCAATATCCAAATACAGTACTTGCAATAGGTCTTTGATAAAAGATTCAAATGAACTTCGAACTGCCTTTAAGAATTCTAAAGGTGTGTGTACACTGTAATGTATTTCGCCTTCAATGCTGACTGATAGTATATACCCAAGATTTTGTGTAGTTTCAATAAGAGGGAGGCATCTTGCTTCTTGCAAAACTCTTCCAGGGTAACACACAATATCTCTACAATCGTTCTGAAAAAGTGATCATTTTAGACATTAGGATTTTAATGCTATATATGGTTTAAAAATAAATTCAGAGCCATTAAATATTAGAACAAAACTTGATTTGTTTAATATTTTAAGATATTTGTATTTGCTCTTGGTTAAAAAAATACAGAGAAACTAAGAAACTGATTCAATTATATACAAACACATTCAATTATTTTTTAAATTTAGAAGAATACAACAAAAGAACATAAGTATCATTTTACTACCATTCCATTTGAAATTCGAAACCCCGTGGCAAATGCTAGAAATGAAAATGAAAACTATTCAGTCCTTTAATATACACTTCAAAACAAACAAATATAATTAAACTATGATGTACCGATCCTTATTATATAATTGTTTAATTTTTAAGTTCGAAGTGCATTTGAGTTTATTAATAAAATTTTACTATTATTTAAATTTAGATATTTATTTTTAAAAGCCATATTTTTTACCGTAATTGTGTTCAGAATCTGACTTTCGTTACACTGGGCTGTCGTTGTTTCCTGTGTTGGTTCCTTGTAGTTAGAAAAGGCAAATATAAATCGATATGAAGGATATGAAGAAAGTGTAGGAAATGGCAAATTAGTCACTGATGGAAAAATTGATGTAGTTCTCTCTGTAAATGTAAACTTATTGCATTTTTTGCAAAAGTAATTTTTATATGGTGCAAATGTTTGAATAGCGGGATACTTTAAGCAGTTTTTATCTAAGTACGGGTCATAGTAGTCCCACATTCCTGTCACGTTGCATGCTGAATATATTATTTCAGTGCTATTTTCAGGATTACAAAGAGAACATACAGCATCTCTTGGAATATTGTAATTTTCACAAGCCTCAAGTATATCAGTGTCATACTGTTTCCACAAACCCGTTGAGTTACAATGACTATAGGTTTGTCGCTCACATGTCATAACGTCACTTCTGTAATTATTATATTCATAATAAATATGACAGCTATTATCTATAGCGAATGAAATATATTCCTCAAAGGAATGATGGAAATGTGATGGAATATATACATCACATTCAAGTTTTAATTTCCATGGAAATAAATTCTTAGAATTAGTATTTTCATTGCATAAGGCACAATATATGTTCTTATAATGTTCATTGACGCCGTTTTGTGTTACATATAAGGTTGGCAGAAACAAAAATAAATTTCTGTCATCATCAACCTTACAGAGTTTATTTAAAACGGGGTTTTGTTGAAAATTCGTGCAGGAATTATAGACCAAAAATCGTTGCCTAGATGTTGAATATTTGTCATCAGTACACATTGTTGATTTTTGAAAATATTTGTCGATGCAGCAACCATATGACGCAAAATAGCAACTATCGTCACAATAACAGGGGTCCGTGGTCTCGAAAAATGAATAATTATGACAAAAATCAGACATGCCCGTAGAAGCATAGTATTTTTGCAATACAGCTAGTATATCAATTGAACTTCTGTTTTCGTTTTCCTGAATGTAATTTACGGATACTGATGGACTTTCATCAGTCTGGACATTGTGCAACCTAAGATAACTATTTCCACTTTCAAGAACACTATCAACATCTACGTTAAGTATGTCATATTCGAAAATAAACTTGGCGGTTAACTTTAACCAACTGTCTGTAGTAATTTCGGCTCGTTCGGATATGGACACATTTATATCATGAAACCGCGAAAGCATATAACTGTTGTAGTTGTTGCACAAAAAACAGTAAATATTTTTGAATTTGCCCGTCACTGAAGTTTGCAAAGTGTGCAAACAAGCGTTTTCCAACTCAATATCAAATGGAAACCATAAACCAGTAACATTACAATGTCCAATAATATCTTCCACTATTTGCGGCGGGTTACATATATAACAGAAAACATTTTTAAAGAAATGAAACTGATTGTCATATGTTTTGCAAGCATAATCAACATCCGAGTTGTATATTGTCCATGTTCCTGTCACGTTGCAGGAGTTTACAACATTCTCATTTACGTTGCATGGTCTTTGTGGTGTGAAAATGTCTTTGTCTGTAAAGAACATATTACATTTTTTATCTTTTGCAACAGACATTATTTCATCAAATGATGAAAGGAAGTTAAAATCCGCGAATTCGGCGCAGTCTGTCTCCATATTCCAGCTAATTAAATTGTCGGCACTTTCATTTGAACACTTTGAACAGTGAATGTTTCTATATGTTAATCCACTTTTTATTGATGAAATAGGTACGTTTTTTATACGTTCTACGGCATCGTATTCCATCTCACAAAGCCGCTTTGTTTCTTTATCGGAACCGGGTGGACAATTAACAATGGTCAAAACACTTTTTGCTTCTTGTTTAAATTGGTTCTCATATAAAATGTCCATTTTCATACATGACGGCTTCATTGAAAAGAAAACATCCGGACAACAGTTTCCAAAAACCAGACATGTTTTCTCGCATGTGCACACTGGACATAAGCTATCAGGTGTCAGCAGGTTTTCTACAGTTCTTCCGTCTGTTATCAGACTTTTATCACATACAGCATTTCCGCACACTGCTTTATACCATTGCAGCACATTTGAGACATTAAATGAATTTATTGTGGAGACCTCCATTATATTCACATATAACATTACTACAGAAAGCATCAACATGTTGAACCCTGAAACGAAAATGTGGAAAAAATCACTCGACTACATCATGCAAAGGCATAACAGACAACTTATCAAATACTGTTTGGTACCCGAAAATCACATTAATGCAGTATTATTTTACGATGGAACAGTCAAATTACTGCATTATATAAAGACGCATTGGTCCATGTATTATGAAAGGTAGAATTGTTTATTTTGTTACGATTTTAATACCACAAGCAATCTTCAAATCACGATTAAAAGATCAAATTCAAAATTGCTTTCTAAAAAAAACAGGGAAAGACCAACCAATTAATAGCTGTCAGTAGAACCAAAACCTACTTTGTTCAACGCAACACTAAATCAGACTACAAATATTCAGAGAATGATATTAGATTATCAGCTTTCCTTATCGAAAATATTTTTGTTCAGTGTGTTGGACGAGTTTTCCAGCAGACGGTCGTTATTCCAAAGAGAACTTATTGTCCTCTTTTCGCCGATATCTTTCTGAACTTATTAAGGCATGCTTTAGTCAAGACCTATCGCATAAAATCGAAAGAAGACTTGCCTAAACCTTTCATTACACCTTCCTTTATATGGATGATGATCTTATACTGAAAAATCTACCAATAATGATCTTGAATTTAATGACAACAAACGACACCCCCAAGTGTGCCTCATACCTAGATCTTCATCTTGAATGATATATAAGAGTCTTCTTACAAAACTATATGATAAACTTGATGAATTTCCAATAGTCAACTTTCCGTTTATTGACAGAATCATTCCAGAATCCCGAGCATGTGGCGTATATACCTCCTAGCTTATACGTTTTTCAAGCGCATATGTCTAGTGGATCAGGAGTTGCCTGAACTCACCCTTGTTTTTGTAGGGTTTGTGTGACACCAGCTTTAGTTTTCAGTGTTGTGTTGTGTGTACTATGTTTGTATTTCGTTTCAGTTTGTTGGTCATGGTCTTGTCTGTCTTCTGACTTCATGATTTCTGTCTGCTCCTTTGGTATCTTAGAATTCCTTATACAGCTATTTTCTAGACAAAGTTAAGTGGTTGGCACAGAAACTGCGAAAATGGGATGTGTTGCTCCTCCTTTAAGGTAATTATTTCAACATTTTTACGGCCACTATGTAATTTCCGTATCACAGATGAAGACAGATCATTTTCTTCGTAAATCTGTGGAGTCACCATCTAATAAAAAGGATGTTCACTTTCTCTGTCGAACCTTCTTTGAGTCTTTCCCTTTATCATGAAATACTGGATTGAAAAATAGAAGTGTGTCATTAAAAAGCAGGAACTGCTTAACCTTTCGGACCACCTGGGTTTACCCTCGGATTTCGGTTGGGTCTCCATTGTCCAATAACGTATACATTGTAAACGTATGTATATTTAAGCACGAACCATTTGACAATCTTTCAGGAGGAGCCTTAGATTTTTTATAATTGATTCTGACTGGACTAAATGGTTTTTACAAGAGAGAAAATAATCTGTCCCATCATATGGGTCTAAAAAGTAATCTGAGTGAAATTATCTTTTATTTACCTCACTGAAGCGGCAAAGATCCATGCGTTCTCCCCTTTCCTCGAAAGTGGAGAATGTGGTTTTGAATTTTTATACTTTTTATAAAAGGCGGGCTACAAAGTTAGCCTAAGGGTCAATTTTCCTTTGTCTAAAAACCCTCTTTAGGTAGTTGGCTTAGTAGTTTCACTATGCCTATCGATTATACCAAAAGTTTCTGGATTTGAATAGCAATCCTTATAGTAAAAATGAGAAAGATTGTTACATTTAAAAAAAATGTCACCTGCAGGATTTGAACTCATTCGGAAAAATATAACTTCATATTACATGTACAACTGTCTGCACGCTTTACCACAAGACCACACTGGACATATTGTGAAATACGATTTTTAACGGATATATAGGTAACATACAGTATTTTGGAAAAGTTGTTTTTTCACTACGAAGGACCATGACAACCAAATCTGTGTACATGCACAGATACTACAGTGAATTTTCTTAAAAGTCGTACTTTTTTCTGGTCCTTCGATGGGGATTCCCATGAGATAATGCTAAAAATCGCTTTAAAAATGTTAAAATTGCGCTTTAGTCCATTTTTGTTTCCAATTATTTTCCATTTAGAACATTTAAAATCGCAAAATTTTGACAAATTATTATAAACAGGTCATTTTGCTTATCGAATGTTTCATTTTTTGTCGAGTAACAAACAATTTGAAACTGACCCTCTAAGTGAACAATTTTCCGGGGAAATTGGCCAAACCTCTTTATCCAGTATAAATATTAAACTCAGTTAAGATCTCCCTAGCCCGTAAAAGTTTTTTTTTAATTTTCATTTGTCATAAGTTGGATAGTTAATCCCTAGGCGGTCCTACCCAGAGTCGGGCTGCCAGTATTGTCTGAAATACAATTAATCTTAAAAAAAAGGTTCCAATTCATACTTTATATATTCTCTATTTCAAATAAAAGAACCAAGTTGTAAATATAAAAATAGAAGATGTGGCATATAAAGTAAGTTAATCCTAGGGGGTCATATGCTACGGTTGGTCTGCCCCTCGTGTTTGAAATGTTTTCATTGAAAAGGTTCACATCACCACCACCTAAACCATATATGTCTTTCTTCCTGCTGAATAGACTATTTTTATGATTTATCTCTAGGGATCATCCCCGGGATAAGGCTGTCCCTCATGTCTAAGTTATCTAAAATAGTTCAGATCCTATATATTATTTTTTATTTCTATTTAAAAACAAAGCTAAATAGTTAGATTTACTAAAGGTTATCCCCCTTTTCATCAGTAATAAGGACACAACTTAAACGATTGATATAAATATATAGGAGGGGGGTCATCCCCTGGGTTGTGCTACCTTTTTTCAAAAATCTTAAGTTATCTTTTAAAATGGTTCAACTTAACCACCATAAACCATATATGTTTTTTTTTTTTTATTTATTTTTGACGAAAAGTTAAGTTGTTTGGTTAATCATTTAATCACTCGCAAATATGTTTGCATTCCTAAATATTTTTATATTATCAAACCCTTTTTAGCGCAGGAATATGCCTCCTAGCTGCTTAGGTTATTTTAGACTCTGTCAATGATTTCACAAAACGTACATTTATTTATATTCAACCATTAAAATGGATGATTATTGAATGGCTTTACTACAGATTTGTTATTGACCGAAATTTAAGAAATGAATTATTATTTTTTTAATTGTACATTTGACTAATAATATTCCCTTACAATGATGATTGTAAACTATGAATAAAATAGATTTAAACATATATATATATAACTCTCAATGCTTTGAGATTAATGTCATCAGAATCAGGGATCGGCTTTTATTTGTACTGGCAAACAATATCGATTTCTCGTTAACCTCTTGAAGCTAACAGACCCGCGATTCTAAAAAATCTTCAATCAATTCGGATATATTCTGGAAAGTGGTACATAAATAAAAAGGTACAAATTACATCTTCTTCTTCCCTGATAAATGTTCATCGCTTAAATACTTTTGATTTACAATTTTATAGTTCTTTTTCATTTCAAATGTTTTAAAGATATCTAACCGAATCGTAAAAAATTGCTAATTACTTAAAGTAAAATTCGAAGAGCTTACTGTGAAGTCATGTACAAATACCAACCGACAAACGATTATTGTTCGTACACAAAACTAGTACTAAATGTCAACAGATTGATGTTCAAAAATAACATTATTAGTCAAATTTGTATGAATTATATTATACGAGGGAAAAGCTTTTGTTGCTGATATAATTGTTATAGTGATACTTACAGTATGCAGTCTCGCGTAAAATTTCAGGTGTTGCAACTGTTGTTTGAAAAAATAAAATCCTTTATTTTTATTTTTTTTTTTGTTATGTTTTTCTTGTTATATTTTTTTTTCAATGCACTACCCTATAAACGACGATTGATTTACTATAACTGATTTCTCCTGTCGTAGGTCTTATAATCCTTTGTTACCTTAAGTAAATCCCGTATACCTTTCTTATTTGTCAATGAAAAGAACCGAATTTTTCACCAACTTATCCCATAGTGTCGTCATATCTTTGATAAAATCCCGTTCTTCTGGTTTATGTTCCGTTAGACATATGTTCATGTTCTTTTTAACCAGCGACCAGTGTTTCGAAACTATTAATAAACAAATCAAATTGACACTAGAAAAAAACTTTTGTCTGCCATTACTCCTTCGAATTCTGGATTACAATAGTTAAAAAAGAGATAATAACACAAGACAGAAAAAATTGTGATTAACATCTCACTGTCGGTCTGTTTTCGAGAGGATGTATTCAAAACAAAAATGTTTTGATAAGACTGAGGTGCTGACAAAAAACCTACTTCAAAAATGATATGTAGCTCTTCAACAAAAATCAAATTCGACGATACCAAAAAGGAAACTTGCACTGTTTAGTCATCATGGCGATAGGTGCAGAAACAGCTGTTCACGAAGCAATTAACAGAAATTGATTAACTTATAAACTGAGATATATATACACTCCACATGCAGCTTGAATGTAGCTACACATTAACGTAAAGTTATAAAATAGGAAAATCATGTTTTCTTTACTGTCGTTAAGCTTTGTTTCTATCTGCTCTTTTGTCATTATTGAAATGTAAGTAAGAAATGAAGCAAAAGTTTCAGTTTCTGTAGAATCTTATATTTCAAGTTCCATAAAACAGATTCGATCAGCACAGTCCCTGAAGTTAAAATTTTAAGTTTTGGTTGATCATAGTCTTCCAGTGTCTTTTTTTTTTTTTTGGCAACGGTGTCGAAAAGTGCAAACCGTTTCCACTGTGATGTATTTTCATGGCTGCGTCCTACATCAACATATTATTCGAGGGTGGTCATTACTTTATCACTGCACACCGAATAAAGTTCTCTGCTCGGCAGCGCGTGACTGTACAATTATTAAATAAAGTTATGTCAACTAAATAGCGGAACGTGAATAGAATTTGGTGAAACCTAAAGGCAGACAGTGTTGCTTTCTCTTTTTTCTTGAAAGTCCGTATACAAAACCTTTTTATACAAATTAATTTATTAACCGGAAGTACAAATTTAAGGTTATCATGGATTCTACCAGACAATTGGCGAAACGCGAAGAAGGGGGATTATATACTGAGGCGGTGAGGCCGCTAACACAAATATAAAATCAAATTTGAAACAATTATTGAATGCAAACGCTTATTCGGTCCTAAAAAACGAGTGTTGCCAGACCTCTCTGGTCTACATGACAAATATGTTCCTGTCGACAAAGTCCCTAACAACTTTGTTTTTGTCTGTAATCACATTACATAAAAGTCCTTGGAAATAATTAATCAATTTTGTATTTATTTGAATTTTAACCTAGCAAGCAGAATTTGATCTTATTTCACTCTACTGCATGATTCTAAAGCTGCATCAATATCCTTACATGGACCGTTACATTGCGGGTTCTGCCAAATGCACAACAAAACCTCTTTTCAAGCTACTTGCAATCATTTTACCAGCAGTAAAAAACGGGCTCCAGATTTAATGTGAAATAAGCCATTATAGAGGTGGCGTGAAGTTAATGTGGATTCTAAATAATTCCTAAAACTGCCAGAAAACATCAAATGAAGTTTCCTATCCTCTTGCAATAGCACCAAAACATTTGATTTATCCAACTTGTATATCACTATTCTCGAGAAAAATAAAAAAAAGTTAGTTCACCTTTGTTTTGTTAGAAAGGAGGCAAGCGCGGGGACGTAACATAGTTTGCTTTAACTACTCTGATTCTAATAAAAAGAACACTAAAGATGACAATTGCAGAATGCTTGATGTCTTGTTTAATGTGAAAATAAAAAGATATGGGATAAATGTCAGAGAGACTGCGCACCAGCTACGTGAAAAAACAGATAGAATTTACAAATCTAGAGTTTAAAGCTTCCTTTTGAAAACCTTTTGATCAGCAGAAATAAAAAAAATCGTGTATACAGTAAATAATACTAGCCTTACCTGAATATTATTAAAAAAATGTACATATAACAAAACATTTAACACAAAGACAAACCTTTGAGAGCACAATTCCTGACTTGGGACAGGTACATGAGACATGCCGTTGAATTAAATTTGTTAATTGTGTACCCAACCCTCCGATTGACAATTTTATAACATTTGCTTTTACAGACTATCGGCATTCCAATGGGAATAAATTGTGCGCTTATTCTCGTCGATTTATTCCTGCAAAATAGACTTTCACACAGAGAAAGGGAAAATGCGAGTTCAATTTTTTTGTTTCACCATCCGCTGTATAGATGATATTCTTCATTGAATATTTTTTAATTTGGTGACTATGTTGACCCGATCCACGCTATTTATTTTGAAAGTATTGTAGCGGGTCAGGGGTAAGCCTTTGCCCAAAAATTCCTATGTTAAATCAGAAAACAGAAGAATGCCTGTTTAT
>JARWCS010068805.1:0-15719 GCA_034783895.1 Geukensia demissa | reverse complement strand
AATGTAAAAGTATCAGATAGAAAATGTAAAAAATCCCTGTTCAGTGTATTTTTGTTTCGAATTTTAGAGTTAATTTTCCAGGATAAATGGATTTCGAGGATAAAGGTGTAAACATTTGACGACCTTGCTTATAAGGCGAGGGAAAAATCTTTAATTCAAAAATTATATTGTATTAGGATACATTAATCAATCCATAAAACTGAATATCTTTTGCAGTAGCCTAAAACATTACTTTGCCATCCTTAAAGTCTTGGATGAATATCACTTCCGTCTGAGTTTCCCTGAAAATGTAGGACTTTAACAGTTCTTTCTACTGTGACAGTATCTGATGATCTAAAAACAATAAGTTCTGATCAATTGAAAACTCTTGGTTATTGTTATCATTATAATAAATATTTTTCTAATATACAGTAACTGTTGATGGTCCAGTGACAAAATACATATAACATTCTGTCTGCATGTTCAATAAATCACACATAAGATTCTGTCATTATCTTGAATGTTACTCTCTTCGGATATTCTGAGGTCAATGTGTTGCTTATGCTTTTGCAGCGTATGTTTTTGTGTTTAATGTCTTTACCTCCTGATCCTCTCTTTTGAGCAATGACACTCACCGCGTTCTGCTTGCCACACCTTACCATTCGTTTCATGATTTCCCGGTATTCCTTTACACGAAATAGATATATAACAGGATTAATACACGAGTTTAAAAGAGAAATCAATACACAAATGGACCTTTTGCCACTTTTGTTTTCTCCCAAATAATCGTTAAATAACATAACGAATGTCAGAGGAGAAGTCGTCAATATGAAAGATATAGCTATAATAGATACAGTGGTGCACAGTTTGACATCTTTGGTGTCCCAGCCGTTTTCAGGTAGTTTTTTTCGTTTAATGCACAGTGTTCTACATAATATTCCCATAAGTACTATGCCAGTCATTACTATCAAGCCATACACACTGCCGATATAGAGAATAAAACTCCGTTGGTGATTGAGTACAACAGCGTCGATAGTACAGGTTTCAAGACCATACTTTTCTGCCCACATACTGAATGGTATAGTGTTGATTACGACTGAGCAAGCCCAAGAAATTCCTATTACAGTCCATTCAACAAGTCTTCGTTTCTTCTGGTGTTGTTGTATAGAAAAAGTACAAGCGACAAGTCGAACTCTCTGAATACAAATACCAATCACATGTAATAGTGAGGCAACAAAAGTGACACTGAATACGTAAAATCGGAACATACAACCATAGAATGAAAACTTCTGGTCCACTTGCACAAATGATTCTGCCATTAGACCTACAGATATTCCAACAAGGGCGTCTGTTATTCCGAGACTCAACAAGTGGAAATTTTTAACATTTTCCTTTCGAATTGTCACCCATATGACCACTAATATTGATGGAATATTCAATAAAACTGTAGAAACTGGTAATACAATTACCAGAATCTCCAAAAAGACAGATGGTTTTTGGCGGATTGGTATCAACATGTTCCCATACGACGACCATTCTGGTATCTCTGTCGTGTTCATAGTGCTTAGTCATAGAAAACAGAAAAGCAATCCCTGTTACAAAATGGTATTAGATATACTGAACTGATGACAGCATGCCTTGTATTAATAAATCTCTATAGCCTTTAGAATTTTAGACATATCAGCGCTGTCTACTATTGTGAAAACAATGGCAGATTTGACACATGGTAAATACGTGCAGTAATTGGTACCAGCTCCAATATCAGATCATGGTGTATATTACACGTATTGTATTCTGATGATTTCACGTTAACACGTCTTTATTAACTTTTGAATTATTTTCAATCAATAAATATAAGAGCAGCAAAACATTTTTTTACAGAATACAATTAATTTTTTACTTACAATTACCAGTTACTTGCAAACTTTATATACAAAATGGCAATCAAAAGGCCCATTTTGATGAACTGTTTAATTTTTGCTTATTTTGGGGGTTTTTAAGAATATTTCGAAGACAAAAATATGGTCATGCAAGAATCAACATCATATTTTTGTGAAAAGATGGAAAATTATATTAAAATATTTTGTTGTTTCTTGAATGTGCTTGATGTTTTCTGATAGAAAATAGGGTTAAATATTTGAAAGGAAGAATAAGAAATATATGCCAGAAAGACATGATCCACATTTAACATTAGTTTTTAACAAATAAACAAAGGTAAAATTTAACTCCGTGTAAAGCGCTTTTCTGGATTTACCTTCATCAGACACGCTAGTGCAATAATACAAAGATCAGTCATATTTTATGAATTTCTAGTTAATACATTTTGGACTAAATGAAATATATAGTTCATTACGAAATAAACGCTGATAAGCCAAATATAAAGAAAAAAATCAGGAATTTACAAATAACAATATTGGACAGATATAAATTGTATCTTTCAAACATAAATGAAAATAAATAAGAGCATACAACTCAACAACGGGAGTCCGCACAGCACAAGTGTAAAACTCCGTAAAAATATCTAAAAGAAAGAATATGGAATGTGGTATTCCACCCTTATGGAGTATAATAAAAAAAAAATTAGAGGCCATGTGGAGACTTTTGTAAATTCCTCTGTTTTTCTCGTGGTTGGAGTGCCCCATATGTTTTCATTTTCATGCCAGAAATACACAATCCACAACTTACATAAGTTTTGAACAAATAAAGGCCAAATTTAACTGCGTATAAAGCGCAGTTCTAAATTTATCTTCATCACACATGCAAAAAATCGTTGGAAATTTACCTTTTTTGGCTATTTTTATTTATTGAAGCGGCTCAGCCAGTGACGCAATAATGACGTCATGATGTATGTGTTTAGCTTAATAAATTGATTTTCTGCATTCCCATTATAATACTTTATTTTAACCAAATTTCAGAAAGATAAAAATTCCTTCATATTTTTGGACCAAAAACGGGCCTTAACCTCAATACTTTATTCGCCTGAAGTTGTCCGTTCTCATGCTCTCTCTTTTTAAAGTGATTACAATGTATATTCATGGCTTTATTTCGTATCATCAACCGTCTTAATAACGTATTTTTTATTCGTTTAGGCTTTTTTCAATACTGTTTGTCTTGTTTTTCATTTCATCAAAAGGATTTCCAGTTCCCTGAGAACTTGTTTCGAGTTCTGTAACTGTTTTTAACATCTCTGTCGTAATAGCTCTGGCTGTAAGCGACGTCAGCTTGTCGGTTATCTGATTCAGAATAGTCTTAGTCTTACTGGTATTTTTCTCAATGTAGTGAGTCTAGCACCATCTTGTTTATAAGTGTACACATTTTACTCATAATCTGAGATATGTCCGCTGTTTCTGCATACAGTACATTCGTTTAAAATTTGAGCTGTCATCTTTTCTCCGCCATTCGTTTTTTCCATCTCTTTTTCATTCTTGTCGCGTACTCTTCAGTTGTATAGTATACTCCTCTAGACCTCCATTAAAGTGTATAAAGCGGGTCAAATCGGGTGGGGATCTAGGTTACAAAATACGTTAAAATTATTTGAGAGCAAGACCCCAAAACGTCTACAAGAATTTAATAATGTTCTAAAGTCGACTCTGTAATCCACATTTCAATGAAATTTACTTCAACTCCATCTTGTCAAGTTCGAATATTTGAAAATTTATAGTAAGGCGTGACAAATGGTCATCAATGGTCTTGAGTTTCTTGTTTACTTGGCCCAAAGAATCATACCATGACTTACTGAAAAACACTTGTCATTAAAGAATGGTAAAGTGATCTTTTGGTTTATTTAAATGGAAGTTATGTGACTAAAAAACTACGAAAAGTATAAAAAGGATAGAATCTTTAAAAAGTTCACAAAGTTTTATTTCTTGCCCACTTGAAATTAAAAGAAAACAAAAGCAGTGATCGACGAACTATAAAAATCAAACAAAAGTTCACCCAATCCGACTAAAGAGAACCTTTATATCAAAAACAAAATGAAGATACCTTAATGAATGCTCGCAGTTACTGAAAGCAAGTTCAGGATGAGATTCCTGATGATAATACATAAAACCTCTCAACACGAGATGTCATCAAACACAATACGTCTGACGATATAGTGCTGTGTTGTCAATAAACGTGCAGAAAGACAAGATGGATACAATGCCTAATCGATTAATATTTGTGTAAGGAAGTGATACGTTTACCTTTATTTGTACCAACAAATCAACAACGTTTAACTTGTACCCTTTGTGAATAAGTTTGTTAAACGGAACAGTGAGACTCACTTTTCAATTTAGATGCTTTATATGTTATATGTTTCCATAGAATGTAGGGTGTGATATACCTTGTCGTCTCAAAAGTCTACATTTGCAGCCGTATTTTTGTATGAATCTTTGTAACGCTTATAAAATTTTGTAAAAGATATGAAAAGCTTGTAATATCTTTATCCCTGTTACAAAAGTTTACCAGTCAGATGACGGTTGCGATTATTAAAGTAAGGAGCATTGGTACAGTCACGGGCAAACCGAACTAGTTGTGAATGTAAACCCCATACGAAAGAGCTAAAGGCACGTCTCCATAAAGTAACGGAAAGTTAGCTAGCGGAAAAGAAAAAAAACCGTCCCGCCATAAATTTAAGCCATAAAGAACTAAAAAAAGGAGTACGATAATTACTGATATTAGATTTATTTAAGGAAGTTCTATAAGATAATATTTTTTGCAAATGTTTTAAACTCTGGATTATTTAAAGCTAAAACACCATCCAAATATCTTAAAGTATGGTTAAAATTGACTTTAAATTTTAATTCCGTTTTGAAAATGCTTTTTGAATTTGTGTCATTCATTAACTGTGATTAATAACAATATAAAAATAAATCTGCAATGAGAGGGGCGCAGTTTGTGCCCATTGGTATGTAAACTATCTGTCGATAGACTGTGTTGTCAAATCGTTCATAACTATTATCAAGAAGGCATTCTACCGCAGCAATTATTCAGATGATGTCCAACAAGTATATTTGTATTTGTATATATAAAATTCATCGCTGAAAAGGGAATTATATTTATGGCAGCATATATAAGAACAACCAGACTTTTTGAATGACCAATTGATAAGTTATGAAAACTAATAAGATTGTGTGGAAAGGTGGTATAAAACGTAGAAAAATCATAAATGCCTATTGTAGAAAAATCAACTTGGACAGACTTTAGTTTTGTCTAAAAAAATCTAATGAATTAAGAGATGACTTTTCATAATATTCATTAAAGAAGTTAACATTGAGAGTTTTAATAGTAGTATGGGCACTAGTTAATAGAATTTAGTCATTAGTGGTACTGCATTTACTATAAGCATAAATGAACTGAGACTTATAAAGTTTAGGAAGCCAGTACATATATCATTCCGTTTTCCCCTTTTGTTTATTTCGATTTTGTCTTGTCCCTTTGAATCATGCTCTTTAGATTCATTGTGTGGGTATTCTACACTATTCTACACTAGGCTCATTGATGGTTTATACTGAATGAAAGACAGATACAAGAACAGAACTGGCAAAATTACCCGTCTACACAAATCAACCAAGCGATCAATTTCCACTTCCCTAGACTGTGGTAGTATTGATTACGATTGAAAACCCAATAAGATTGCTAAAACAGCCTGGGCACTGTTAGTGTTGCTTGATAGTTATGGTTGAATTTTCATGTCAACCAATCTGAATAAAGATCCTAAGTATATGTAAAAGCGGTGCAAGCAACAGAAATTAAGGTTAAGATGTAAAGTTGATTGGATTGGATTGATTGTTGGTTAACGTCCAGTGGCAAATATTTCATGCATATTCAGGACGAGAACAAGTTATCAAAAATAAATCATAAAAGGGGCTAGCTTGTGGTTAGGCCGGGGAATGTAATAGCCACAGGATTCCAAATTGGGACTGTTTGGGTAGGGGCTGGAAATTTACCCTAAACATCTGGTCACCTAGGGACCACACATTACAAGCTGTTAACGTAAATCGAAGGGTGCAATCATAGTGTAAGCGTAGATTTATTCCGGGTGTAAAGTTTCCGGATTACTTACAAGTTAATTTCTACCTGGTGGATAGAACCAAAACTTCTTGTCCACCTGCACAAACGCCTCCGCAGTAAAATATGACGATATAACAACAAGTACATCTGTTATTTGGACTCTCAGCAGGTGAAAATTTTGACATTTTTTTCTGATTGTCACCCACATATGCGATTGATATCGTTGGAATATTCTTTAATACTGTTCAGAATGGTATTGTACACACCAGAATCTCCATGACGACAAACGGTTTTGGTAGACTGGTATCAAAGTGTTCTGACGTCTCTGTGTTGTTCATGATTCTTGATTACAAAACCAAAAATGAATTGATATCACTTATGGTAGGTAATACAATCCCTTATATTGAGAAGAATCGTAAATGAGAAAAATAATCAGTATCAATTGTTAAAAATACAATATCACGTTTTGAAGTGCAATTATATAGGTTCCAGATCACGTCATTGTTTTTCGGTTTTTGTAAGCACATCTTTATTAACATTTATACATAATTGCTTGAATCTCTATCAATAAATATTGAAACAGCACAAGAAGGACAAAAGGAGTAATTGGACAATTATCACATTTTAATTGTGCTAGTCTTCAAATGTCAGTTCATTTAAGAAATAGATAATACGAGAAATTATGGTATATAACGAACGTTATGTGTATATAATTTTATTTTTGTACTGTTCATTATTCCTTTTGTGCTGTTTCAATATCACCAAGTGATTAAGCAAATAATCATATTTGATCGGTTTATCCCATGATTAGATTAATTTTTGAATCATTTCTATTGGTTGATCTGGTAAAATCTTGCTTTGTGAGATCATCATTTTTTTAGGGTCAACTATATTGTCTGATCTGGTGAAATCTTGCTTTGTGAGATCATCATTTGCTAGTGACGTTGTGTTGATAAATTTTTTGGATCATTTCTTTTGGCTGATTTGGTAACATTTTGCTTTGTGAGATCATCATTTGCTTGTGACGTTGTGTTGATATATTTTTGGATCATTTCTATTGGCTGATCTGGTAAAATCTTGCTTTTTGAGATCTTCTTTTGCTTTTGACTTGTGTTGATTTTCGCCATGGAGGCTCGTTTATTATTTATTTGAAATTAAGTAACTCGAGTTGATAATCCCCACTCATTTTGAAATATATATTGTGTTGCAATGAATCACGACTAATTGAATATAATGATCATAAATATGTTGATGTCTGTTCTAACTCCGCCATAAACATGATTAATTCTAGACAAATATTCCCGTTTGTATGGTTTTGAGTAGGAAGAAATTAATTCCGTTAATATAAATACTATTTTGAAATCACCTGTCAATGTTGAAATTATTAAGAAATCAGACGGAAACCGTTGTTAAAATACTGGCAACCCGTTCTTTAATCATGGATGGCTGTCTCAATACTGGCAACCCGTTCTTTAATCATGGATGACTGTCTCATTGACAATCATACTTCATCTCCTAATTCTTTATTATTAAAATGAATTGGGGCTCCAAAAAAAGTTCTCTGAAAATCTTATTAGATTAACTTTCCGTTGCAAATGTTAATTTTTCTTAAGAAATCCCGGTTTCGAAAAGTAATCTGTTCTCATAAGTAATGTTTCTTGATTGACTAAATACAGATAAATAACTTCAAATGGTTTGTTTTGACTGATAACTGAAAACAATTATGTTGCACTCATTTGTAAAACTTTTGTTTTTGTTTTTTTGTCTTGTAATATCTGTGAAGGTAAAAGTATTTAACCACGTGGAGCCTGGTTTCTACTGACATCAAACAAAAAAACTAAACCAGTAACAAGTACAAGCATTTCTCGCATCCGTCGAAATTCTGCTTATGAGTTAATTTTCTTTTAAGTTGTTTCAGTTTCCATAGGATGTCCTCATTCAGTAAACTATTGTTTTGTATGTCTGTACAACAAATTACAAAAAGGACATACCGTTCCATTTGAAAATACCAATATTGAATAACTATGGTGAATTTTTATATGCTTTTTCAAGCAGTTACCTCCCATCAGTAGCATTAGAACCAAATCATAGGGAAGTCGAAATCCAAACAAACCTAAATAGGCAGCCAATTCCAGCGGGAAGGACATCTACCAAGTGCAATACAATGAATGAAGCCTTCTCCGTTCTTTAGGGTGTTAGAATTTAAAATATTCCTGGAAATTTTTTGTAAAATATTGCGTGGTAAAATTCCTGTCAGAATGGTTAATTCTCTAAGATGTATATGAGAATTTGTAGAATATCGAGACATGCAATAATACCTCTAGAAGAACTATATGCGAAGTTGTGAGATGAACCTAATGGGACCTGTACAATTTTAATTTGTAGGATGGCTGTCTCGCTGACAATCATGCCACATCTCCTATTTTTATGCTGTTCAATTGTTTTGCATATTGCTGCAATATGTTTTTTAAAATTTTTTAGCATGCTTAAATATGGAAATTCTTGTTCCCTGCATCTTCCACTTGAGATTGGCGAAGTTGTTTTTCAGTCAATCCGGATGCATTGTTGAATGCCTTAATTTGATAATTTCGACTGTGATTTGGTGGATGGCTGTCTCATGGACAATCTTGTGCCACCGTTTATTTCTAGATATATAATTTTGGTCACATCTACATTTTAAATCCGAGTACCAGGTCTCTTGTTTACAAACAATGGTCCAGTCAAGTGCTGCGCCAAGGGGATTTATCGGAAATGACTGTATAAATTTCAGTGTTTAAAAAACACAAATAATCTAAGATAAAAAAGATATTTAACTCATTGGAACAGCTACAAAACTTATATTTGCAAAGTTCCACAACTGAAATCTGAACATCTATACTGTACAAAGATAAATGAGGTAAATGTCAGACCGCAACAACTTGGACAATTTAAAGGTCTGAATGTTTCCACAATGTTTTCAACAATATCGAAGTAATAAATGTATAACAAAATACCAATATCATTTTGATGCAATGTATGGCCATTTCGTTGACTGACTACTCGTCAGCAGTTCTTAAAGTCAAAATGTTGGAAATCCGATTAAAACACGGTGAAAATAAACAAGCACAAACATCAGAACCAAAACAATCTTAATAAAAAGCTAAGGGTTACCTCTGCATTAGAGGGAAGAGAATTAGAAAGTTATAGTAATTGTTTATTAATTTTGAACCGAAAAATTAAAGGCACTCATGTACCGAGTCATGCCAGCATACAAATTCTCGCTACTGGGCTGCGAATGTCCTCGGGGACTAAAACCCACCAGAAGTGACATACACCCAGTGGTAATAAAAATATCACAAAATTCGAATATCAATATGATGCATTGTATGGCGATTTCGTTGATTCCTTGTGATTGACTCCTACCCACTCGATTTAATCACAAATGCACATGAAAAGTGAATGCTCAATATATAAATGACGATATTTATGACAATAAACCAATGAAAATAAAAAAACGCTTATAGCGTGCGTCCGGGATGAAGTAGTTTTGTTTGAAGGTCGACAATCTCGTAATCACGAACAAGACGGAACTTAATAACTAAAAACACAAAACTATGAACAATGCTGACCCCACCTAAACACCGGGGGTGAACTCATTTGGTTCGGAAGGGTAAGGAGCTCCTGCCTCTTTAAAGACACGCGCCGCGTTGTCCATTTTCCAATCCGGTTTTAGTCATTTCAGGATAAAAGGGAAGGTTTCATGGGATCACAACCTCCAAGTGGAGAAAGCGAACAGCCTGTTTTTGTTTACTCTACAACTTCACAGGAAAAGTCCCGTCGTCTTCTGTGAAATGGATTTTCAATACCGACCGACAAGATTGTAATTCACGAAACAGCACAGTACCCTCGAAGCAAATGTTCAAAGTTACTGGAAAGTTACAGTTTCTTTCAACACAATTAAAAATCAGGCATGTCCGTAAATGTAATTCCTAGAAATGTTGTAATGAAAAACACCAGCCTAGAAATATGTAAATGGGGCAATAAGAGTGTCAATACCAGTGACAATAAAGAAAATATTCAATGTTCTGATAAATTCTCTTCTTTCGACCACCGGAGTGGGTCTCAACGGATCAATATGAATTAACATACCTAATACATAAAATGATGGATGTGATATTCCTGCATTTGTCGCCATTTTTACAAGGCAAATCTTTGTTTCAATGGTAAACTTTTGCAAATGACTTGATCACATATTGTGATTTCGCATGACCTCAATGTCTCAAAATACAGATGACATAATATCAGCTCCGTTTATTATTCCCACCAAACAGTTCTGTATACCCAAATACACACAACATTCACCCACATCTGCAGGAATATATATTTCTTAATTGGTTCGCAAATTCAGGGTTTTGTTTCAGGAATTTATTGATAGAGGGTTTCTGCTGACAAGAAAGCTACCTAACCAAAGATTTTTGTTGGAAAGATTAAAGTCTTACGGCGGAAATTTGTCGATCGCCATCATGACCTGATTAACAGGTACGAAATACCCATCTCACAAATGAGAAACCGATATAGAAACAGAAGTAACGACAGGTTGTGATTAATTAACGGTTTTGACTTTCGAGTAATACGACGGATGTCAATAGCTTACCCTTTCCGAGCACCTTTACTCACCCCCGTTTTTATGGGGTTCGTGTTACTCGTGCTTTAGTTTTCTTTGTGGTGTTTTGTGAATTGATGTCCTTCGAATTCTTGTTACAATACCTCTATAGATCAGTGAAAATGAAATTTGGAAAAAGAAAGGCTAACAATGGGAATAGGATTACAAACCAGTAAAGACATTTATTCTGTGATATCTATTTCATTGAAGAGGTCACAGATGATATTTTGCAGGTCATCGGTATTATATTTGTCTCTTAGTTTTATGGATATCTCTGGTAACAATAAGCACTCATAATATTTGACTTCCAACCTGAAAATAACTGTTTCTGTGATAACAATTACAATGTCTCAGAAATTTAAACCCGCAGCAGCAAAAGATGGTGTTAAACTTTAGATTCTACCTGTAATTTGATATTTACAGTTTTATTAGAGTTTGCTCTGTGCCTTTTGTCGTAAGCTTGGCAATTTTGAGGTTTATCACTTGCACTACATTCCGGTGTTGTGGTATAATTGTCAACTCTGTTTCCCACGCTTACAGTTCTATACTGGCCACATCGTACGATGCGTTTTAATATTTCTCTGTGTTCCTTTATACGATATAAGTAAATGATAGGATTAATACTGGAGTTTAGAAGTGAAAACAAAACGCATATCGCTCTTTTGGTGCTTTTGTCCTCGCCCAAATAATCGTAACTTGACATTACCAATGTTAGAGGTGTAGTAGTCAATAAAAAAAGAATTGCTAACATAGCCACTGTGGTGCACAACTTAATGTCTTTGTTATCCCAAGCATTTCCGGGTAATTTCTTTCGTTTTACACACAGTAGTCGACACAGAATAAGCATAAGTACCAAGACGATCATTATAATAAGACCATATACACTTCCGATGTAAAGACTAAAATTCCTTTGGTGATTGACTACAACAGCATCGATAGTACAGACTTGAAGATCATAATTTACTGCCCATATTCTGAATGGTATAGTATTTATTACGACTGAGCAAGCCCAAGAAATTGCTATTACTGGCCATTCAACAAGTCTGCGTTTATTCTGGTGTTGTTGAATAGTAACAGTACAAGCGACAAGTCGGACTCTCTGAATGCAGATTCCGAGTACATGTAGCAGTGAAGCAACAAATGCTACAGAGAATGTGTAATATCGGATCATACAATCAATAACGAAAACTTCAGATCCCCTTGCACAAATGCTTCCGCCATCAAATATCCCGCTACTCCGACGAGAGCATCAGTTATTCCAAGACTCAACAGATGGAAATGTTTAACATTATCTCTTCTAATAGCCACCCATATGATTGTAAGTATTGCTGGTATATTCACTATGATAGTAATAATAGGTATCCCATTAACCAAAACCTCCTTCAACACAGGGGGGTTTTGGCGGAAATTGTACGAGGACGTCTGGAATGCTGACGAGTCTGTCGTGTTCATTTTTTTAATTCAACTGGGCATAAAGAAAAAGCTTAATATTGGAAATAGATATTATTATTGGTTTCAGTATTTTTGGTGGACAGGAATATTAGCAGTTTCACAATAAAAACATTGTTATATGCACTAATGAAAAATACGTTCACCCTTCTTTTTATTACTTTGATATTGATTGGCATAAAGGTATATTGATGCGTTTTACAATGGTGTTTAAAAACTGTGATTGTTTTTTGGACTGGTACTCCTGTTAATATAAAAAAGATATTGAAACAAGGTAAAAACAGAAAAGGTTGAATATTTGTAACGGAAATCTCATAAATAAGAACCTGGCAATTTATATATTGATTGAAGTTATTGACATAATGGGTAGAAAATTTGGCATTTCGTCTAATCTCTCGATCAAGCAGGTATCCCCGCCTAATAGTGTAAAATGAAAACATCTTACACCAATGTCATTCTTGAATTAACTAGGCAGTTCAATTCACTAAACAGTCTGAAGGAGCACATGCCAATACCTAGCAACAACAGTTATTACGTCTTATTTTTTTTCTAAACATCTACCATTAAAATTCAAACTCTTGAACATCGATTACCATTCAAAATATGATCCATTGAAACTCATTTTTTTCAAAAAATGAACTACTCATTTTTTTTTCTTTAAATAAACTTATTCACAATGAGAATAGATTCAACATTTCTGTCATTAACTTTAAAACGTTTTGCCACTACCAGCTGACGCTCTCGTTGCTTCTTTACACAAATATATTAAATAGCATTACAATACATGTTATTTTGTTACAATATTTGACGATGTATAGTGATAAGAAGTTTGACTGTGTTTTGTTACTCGTTAAAGGCTTGCTTATATGTTGACAAGAAAAAAATCTTGAGCTTGCTTTCAGTAAACGAAAATATTTGCTGCAGACGTGTCGTCCTCTTAATACGTAGTTGCCGTTGGCCACGATGAAAGACCAAAACATGTTAAACCCTGCTGCATGTTGTAAGCGCCTGTTTAGTTGTCAATAATTTTACCAATTATGTAGGCATTGGAATTGTCACTTAACAAGTGGACCCAAGTTTATTTAGGTTGAAATGCTAATTGTTAAGGCAGCCGATGTTCCACCTTTGTTGAAATCTTGAAAAGACCTGTTTAACGGCGTATCCAAGGGGGAGGGTGCCCGGGCCCCTTTTAAAAATACAAAACCGATGTTAGCACTTGTTTTGCATGCAGGCGAGTATGATTTGGCAGGTCACAATTTCCAAAAATCAGATCCACTCATATTCGAGTATGTGTGGGCCCCTTTTTCAAAAGTCTGGCTCCGCCTCTGCTGTTTCAGTTTCCATTTATCTTATACTTCTTAGTTTGAAAATTCATTATGCTTTTGCATAATGATTTTATGGAATACGAGACATACAAAAAAGCTTTATGCCCCAATGATTTCTCATTTGGATGACAGTGCCTAAACTTACGATGACGATGAAAACTGTACTTCCTGTGAATTGGAAAGATGAAATGAATCATAATCGTTTTGAAGATACAAACGGGGCAAAATCAGAAGTTAGAAGACAAATATTAAAAAAAGATGTACTATAATAGTCCATGAGACGGCCATCCACCAAATTTAAGTCTAAATTAATCTTCTATAGGTTACATTACGGTCTTCAAAAATGATCTGGCATCCATATTATTAAGGAAGCTGTAAAATCAGTTACTTTGTAAGATAATCGAGTCAGTTGAAGAAAAAGAGGAGCAAACATTGAACAACACATTCCGTATAAAACTAGTGGTGAACTCAATATCTTCGGAAGGGTAAGGGGTTCCTACTGATTTACTAGGACTCGTCTCCTTACTGGTAATCAAAGCCGGTGGATATTTACAGTATGTGGTAGTCCCCAGTAGTAGAGATCGGAACACATTATCAACAAGATCAAAACTGTCTTACAAACATAAATAATAAAAACGGAAAAGGGACAGAAGCTTGGACTCTACGAACTTCTTTACTAAACAAGTGTAAGGTCATGTGCTTTGGAAAAGTAAGCACCTTCTGTGTGGCGCACGGTAGCTGTCGTGAAACTCGAGAAGAGTAAGCTATAAACGTTACGGATCCCAAACTCTCTGATCTACACTGATACGGAAGGTATGAACCTATTCATAGTGGCGAAAAAAAATGAAGAATAGTTCACTGGGTGTTTCCTTGTAGTAACTAACATGAAAATGCAACTCAGTTCATAAAATTCTGGTGGCAGAAACAGGCATGAGAGTTATAAATTATAATTTTCATATGCGGGGAATGTGGTTTAGTATCACATAAATAAAGGATGCTTATAATATGCATTTTGAAACGATACTGCAATTCTTAGAAATAAGTTTACTTAGATAGTAAACTAAGTAGACCACGATGGTCTTTCTCGTGGATTAAATGTAAAGTATGAAGTAGATTAACCTGTGGTTTTCTTTTATTTTCACTTCGATTGAATATCCATGTATATGGTCTGGGAACATGTATCTTGTTATCCCAAATATGTTTGAGATGTTCACTGGCTTATTCAATTACAAATATCAATATAGCAAAAGGTGAAAAATACCTTGCACTTATTTTGCAGAGAGCCTAGGCTGAATTTAGCTTCAAACAAGTACAAATACAACTCGGCCATGTACAAAAACAACTAAATTACAAATAATTATCAATATAGCAAAAGGTGAAAAATACCTTTCACTTATTTTGCAGAGAGCCTAGGCTAAATTTAGCCTCAAGTACAAATACAACTCGGCCAATATCAATATAGCAAAAGGTAAAAAATACCTTGAACTTATTTTGCAGAGAGCCTAGGCTAAATTTAACCTCAAGTACAAATACAACTCGGCCAGTAAGGGCACACGACTTATGTCTAATGTCCTGATATGAAACCAACTTCAATTGACTTATTCTGCCAATCAGAAAATCAAAAGTATCACTTCAGTGCATTTGTAATCGAAAAAAATCCATGTATTTATACCTTGGTTTTCCTTTTTTCACAAAGCACTGTTGTATTGATTTCTTAAGATGGCCACAGGTGATAAAATTTTAGGATGATTAAAAACAATGACCCCCACCCTTACATAATTCAACCAAATAATGGGACCACTCCAGCGTTGTGTTCTAAATTCATCTGACCCTACTTTCCCCACTTAGCCAGATGTAAGCAAACTTGACAAGAAGCATCCACAGAAGGGCCTTAATCAAGGTCTTTCAAAGTGAATGTGGACTCTTTGTGTAGTTGAAACTGAAAAGTCGACAAAAGAGAAAAAGTTTGGACTTTTAAAGTGTTTTTTTATTTCGCATCAATAAAACTCACTAAATAATTTATAATCCAGTAATTTTCAGAACATTTTTTGTTACAAAACCTTTCTATAATGGATTATCTTACCTTAAGCTATAACGCATTTTGTTTTCAACCTTTCACGTTTACATCTTAAAGCATTCTGTTATCTTTCCTCGGAAAGTGTGAACATTAAAATGTTTCGCCTATATAAACAGCTTTGACCCTATTACTACGTTGACACACTTAGTCTTATTTAATATAAGTATGTCATAACATTTCTCTAATTTTTATGAAGTTTTCACACTTCCCAACCAGTGTGAGAAAAAATCGATTATCAACGAGTTGATCTAAG
>JARWCS010068698.1:0-15723 GCA_034783895.1 Geukensia demissa | reverse complement strand
CTTTATTCAGTTTGTGAGTGATTCGGCCAAGTTTACACATCAATAATTTCCTTCCAAACAGCCTTTATTACTATAATGAAACTGGAAATTTTTAAATAATTTTCTTTTCTTCAAATTTTGTGTTGTATAGCGCTATGATTTTATACAATTAATGGTGTGGAATTGTTGTAACAAAAGGTAGCTCATTTTTGCGTCTAGGGAGGAATTATTCTTAGCCATTATCATCAGTCAGTTGTGCTGGATAGAATATTATTCTACAAGGCCCAGCGTAGGGTTAGGGTTAAGGTTAGAGCAAAAACGTGGTTTCTCGGTCTTCATATAAACCTATTTGTGTCTGAGGTTAATAAACAAGTGTTGAGATCCTTCCAGAACAGGGGTCTGCTGATATGACTGAATTTTTACAACTCTCTATAAATGTTTTTTGAAATAATGAAGTTAAGATTGTAACGCATTCTTTATATGCCAAAAGAACATTGAAAAACTAATTGCTAGCAGTCCTGAGGCAGCACTCTTAAATGGCTAAATGGTTGCATTTCCTGTTTTAATCCGTTAGTCCCGTTTGTCCGTAAGCTTGTTTTTGTCTTCAATATTGTTAGGAGGCTAAGTACTCATAAAATGATCGTAATACGACTTGATATTGAAAAGCACCATGCACTTAATTCATATTATTTGAGAAACATAGATGTTCATATTCCTATAGCTTAAACAGCAATCGATGCAGGTGATTTAAGATTTCAGGGCGTTGTATGTGCACCTGTGAATCCAATCTAATTTATTTACGGGTGTAATTTTAATCAAACTTTTTTCACCTTTTTCTCATGGATTAGAAAAGGTAAACGCTTTGTACTTACTCAATGTCCAACCTTTAAACTTGTGGTATATGTTACATAAAAGGCTATTTCATTTCTATTATAATACTCTCTTAATCGAGTGAAATTAAAAGCAAGACGAAAGTTTAGGTGATAAAGTATAAAATCAATTAAATATTTACTATTAGTGTTAAAACCTATGAATAATAAATGATCGTAAAGAAACTCCTTTCAGTGTAAAATTAGTCTCGTTATTTCGTGTAAATCCGGTTGATGGAGAATATACGTATATAATGTCTAATATATTGAGAAAATATTCAAATTTTACTTTTAATCTTTTCAACTGACATGAAAGTAAGTTACTCGAATTTCAAAACTATTTTTCAGAATGGCTTAATCATTTATTTTGAGTTGAAGGCTTCCACGACGGGCGTTGCGCGCATGACAGGGGATGCGTACCCTTCCGGAGCACCTAATACCACTCCTTTGAGTAAAGGAGTTTGCTAATTTCAAGCCTTTGTTCCTTTTGTTTTCGTTTTATCTTTTCGTTTGTTTCAAATTTGTCTTATCTTTGAACTATGCATTTCTGATCTCTCACATAGGTATTCTATACTGGACATTGATTTTTGATTGGATTTACAACTTGGGTAAAAATCTTCATTGCTCTTATTAATCCCTTTCCTTACAAAACCAAAGAGATTGTGAAGCCATCTAGAAGACCAACTACCAAGGGCTCATGGCAAATGCTGACCGAGTTGTATAGGGTAAGAAACCCCAAAGCTTAGATTAGCAAACATTCAACAGAAATTCCTATGAACTTTATAAGGTTCTAAATATTACACCTCCTGGTGCCACGAAAGCAAACAGAAACAAAAATCAATGCTGCTTCATTTCTAAAGCAATTTTAAAAAGACGACATAAAAAGAGAATTGTAGGTCCAGGCAAAGCTTTTTTAAACGTTAAAGTCGTGAAACATCTGCAAACACCAAAATTGCATTTTCGAGCTTCTCTAAATTGGTGTCGACGTAAATAAACACACAACTGTGATGTCGATTGTCTGCCTTTGTTTTTTTGCAAACATAAAAAATATACAATTATGCGGAGTTCTAAAAAGAACACCAAACAAAAGCCTTAGGAGTACATAAATATCACACAACGATCTCTTTGGTCTGTCAATCATGTTTCCATAAAGATTGAAAATGTTTTTTCTTGAAGAATAGTCAGTGTTGCTCTTTTAGTTATCTTTCTTGGTCGCACCTTATCTCTTATTAATATGTATAGATCCCTAAATGATCTCACTTGGTCGCAAAACACTCATAAAACAAGCTTATAGAGGTCGCTACAGAAAGCAGTGTAGCCGTCATATCCCTGACATATTTTCAGTTTTCACTCCTTGTTATCCTAAACGCTCATAACTCTTGATAGATCGTCATTAAACGTAGCAATATGCTCAATTTTGAAATTGCACAACATATATATTATGATCTCTCAAAATATAAACTAACTTTTCCCAGTTTTCAGAGATCGGTGGGAGACTGGATAAGTTTTGAATCGCTTAAAAGTGGAAGGATACAAATCATTAACTATTATTTGTTTCTTGATTACGGTACTGTTACGGATATTAGAAATCAAAACTGAAATCTTCAGTATCGCAAAACCCACCAGAAATATTTGACGGAACTGGTTCATGGAAAATTACATCTATTCAAATTCAACAAATTAGAATATTACCACTGCTTAACGCCTTTTTGATAGGTCCATTTTTGTACTTAGAATTAGCCGTATGGATTCTCCGCCTGCAAGTAGAATCCTGTGAAAGGGGCGTCCGTTAGTTTAAGCGGGATGTATAACTTCTTAACCTCCTCCTCCAAAAGGTTTTGCCAGGACGAAGAATGGCACTATGTATCTCCGTCCTGGAGAGACTAGTCCTCTAAAAGGGGCGTCGATGGTTGTGGGGGCTTGTAAATTTACAATCAGTCGGAGTGGAACGTTACAGACACCCCGTGTTTAGAAAATGCCACGTTCTAAGCACGTTAACGACCCATGTTAAAGCTTATTTTGAATGGATAGAACGCGTTCAGTTGCAAGGCTAAATTCTCCGACCCTATCAAACACGTAATTTTTTCCAGTAGCTGTCTAAAATTCCCTCCCTCAAGGGTCCCCTTTTCACAATCAATATATTTATCAATTGTTTGTCAATTTGTTCCCGTCACGAATATGGCTGACATATTGCCAGCTGGACGTTAAGCAGCAATCAATCAATCAATTAATACCTAGTGAAACACCAACAAGTTGCTTCAAGTTGTAAACTCACTACAGACTTTTTATAACCCTTTACATTATACATGTATAAACATTTCGTTACAGTCTCATAAAATTTTATAACCATCATTATCATTATATTACTGTGTTTATGATACATAAACTGATTCGTATTATGACAGTTACATGTACATGTATATGTAGATTTTACATCAATAATTTGTGGTTTAAGTTTTAAGCACATTCTGGTTCGGTTTTTGTTTTTAGATAAACCATTTCATGCATTTACTGTAATGACATGTAAATTAAAGGCTTAACTATGCGCCAGAATTTATACATGTAAATGAAAAAACTCACGGCTCTGACAATCAGCTTTAGAGTTGTCCACGCTTATTATATAAAAGTGATAAACTTAAATTATTAAGGGTTTAGGATTGTGACATCGACCAGTTTATATTCTGGATAATGGTTTTGGATGATTTATATTTTGTCGCCAGTTTCGTGGATTTTCGTTTCCAATGTATAATTTATACAAAATAGCCCATTTCTGGACTTACATGTAGATATGTATATTTCGCAAGGTAAAATTTCCACCAAAATTTACGACAAGAGGGACGATTTCCCATTCCCAATTGTTAATTTCTCCTACCTTGACGGGGAGGTTCCTTTGTCTCCTTCATACGGTGTATATATTTCTCAGCTTGTTCGTTATTATATGCCCGTGTTTTAGCGCAGATTACGTTACCACAAATTAACTGAAACATTTACTAAATTCTTTCATGTATATAAATAATTAGTTTTCAAAATTTGGATGTACTTATCCTTTGATGAAAAACTGGACGTGCTTTCATTGACACCGCAGTTAAGGGAAACTTGGTTTCCTGATCGGTTGCTTATGGGTTTTGAACTAGCAGACATCAATTACTGTGAGGACTCATGTGATGCTGATACTTTTGTTGTATCATGTATTAATTTTTATTGTATTTCAGTATAGATCTCAAGTGTTAAACCGATTTTCATCATTTGTTTTCGTCGATATTTTGTCACACTGCCCCACGTTACGAAGAGGGTTGAGCGCTCACAAACTGGTTTTACCCCCTTCCACCATAATGTGACTGTCCCAAGCCAGGAACCTATAGTCCAGTGGGTGTCGTTTTTAAATAGTCATTTATTGTTATTCGTTGGCCATTTTCCAATATATTTGGTCGATTGTCGTGTTTTGTGAAAAATTTCACATTTTGTAATTATAGGGCCTTTTACAGCTTCCCTTATGGTATGGACTAAGGTTAATTATGGAAGGCCGTAATGGGACCTGTAGAAGTTTAATTTTGACTGTCATTTTGTGGGTGACTGTCTCATGGACAATCATGCCACATCTATTTTTATATTTATTTTTTATTTGTAAAACGTGATTAACAAATGAAACAGTCTAACAAACTCTGAGATTAAACTTTTCATGGACCTTTCCGTGTTTATGAAATAAATTAAACATAAATATTGGAAGCAGTATCTATATTTATACAATATCGATATTCGTCAGCGTAATTGATTTGGGTAAACAAAGTTGCTGTTTACTCCAATTATACACTAGAAATTGAACCTATCACTGTAATGCATAAGAAATATTCAAACCCTTTCCTAATTGATAATATTTGACCCGTACGCAACAGTTTGTGAGTGTTTATAGGGCGAATTCTCTATGATTATGGAATTATCATTCAGCATTGCTTCAAAACAAAAATACTAATACACAAGAAGAAACATGTACAGAAAATGTAAATATGCATTGTCCAACTGCATTTAATTTAACCCACTAACAATGAAAAAATGCTGACCAAAACCAACAAAGAAAACAGTCTTCAAAACCCCCATAAGAAGCTCTGTACCTGTGCAATCAAACACACAACGTCACGAATCTACATCATTACCGAGACCTACCTTCTCTTACCATCAAAAGCACCAATAAGTAGCAAGTCAATACCAATGGACAGAGAAGAAAGATATTGGTAATGAATGTGCTGTCAATTAGAATACATTTTGAAACATTTTAGTAGGGAAAAAGCAGCGATCAGATTAGTTTCAAACATAAAAGTACGAATAACGACGATTTTATTTCTTGACCGTATTTGGCCAATAGTGAGGGGGTGGACAGGGGGGAGGGGCGGGAGCCCGGGAGAAGGGGGGACGGGAACCGGGAGTTAGGGAGTAGGGAACCGGGAGTTAGGGGGTAGGGAACCGGGAGTTGAGGGGGAGGGAAGCGGGAGTGGAGAGGGTGGACATGAGGGCGGGAGCCCGGGGGAAGGGGGGCGGGAAGCGGGAGTTGAGGGGGAGGGAAGCGGGAGACGAGGGGTAGGGATCGAAGCGGGAATTGGATACCCACCTGTCCACCCCCTCAATAGTTGCAGCAAGCAAATATCCTCAGGTGGAACAAATCGTGTGCTGGTTAAAAATAAACAGTAAATTTTAGAAGGAAAAAACAGAGTAAGCTCCAACTTACTTTAAATGTCATCGGTTGGTTAAAACAATCGAACATGCTAGAAGTGTCTGGTCAAACCATTAGTTTTTCTCCTATGTATTTTTTGCTTCGGTAATAAGAATGACAGATGAAAGATGTCTTGACGACAACATATTACTGTAAAAAGATACATGAAAGAAGAACTTGTCAATTTTACAATGACTGTGGATAAGACAATGTGAACGTGTGAAAAAAGCAGAAAAAATTTACTTTCAATCGTTCTATCGCGTGGACAAAAGTAAATAAAACTTTAAAGAAAACTGTCCTAAAGGTTTTGATATTCCTATAATTACTCAAAAATCATTTATCTGTACATTTAGCTTAAACTTTTTACCCATTCAATGTATTATTATTGTCTTAAGGGAATTAAATACAGGTTTACCAATGCTAAAAAGGATAAGACATTTGATTATGCTGCACACGTGTTTCCAGGAGTAACCTCTCATTAGCAGCATTTAAACAAAAACAAAGATCCAAACATAGTAAAAAGAAATACTCGTATTCAAAACAAACCGAAATAGACAGCCTACAGACAAATCCAGCGGAAAGGACATTTAGTTTTTACCTTTCCCTGTGAAACAGAAGCATTTAAATTCGAAAAGGACAATTGTTTCTGTTTTGATTAGCTTTGTGTTACTTATGTGTTCCGCTTGTTCTCGTGTTGTAGATGTAAGCCTTATAAGGAACATTCATTGTCTTGTCTATCGTCTTAAGAGAATTAATATAGACTGGTGTCTAATCACATTGATAATGTCTTCAGATTAAAGTAAAGACATAACCAGTGCGCACATACATGACGTTTTATGATTTTTGAAGTAGCAAACTAAGGGTGTTTACATCATTAGGTGACACTACGGATGTCACAAGAGAAGCAGAGACTGCAGGTGCTCCTTGCCTCGGTTTCAAAGAGTTTGTGCTGAGAAAACTCTGCTTTCTGTGTACAGAATTGTATGCTGATGTTTATCTTTCATATTTTCATGTTGGCCATGATCTTGTCACTCTTTTGACTTGATGATTTCCATATGTCCCTTTAATGTCTTTGAGTTATGCTCTTATTCAATGGTTTACTTAGTTAAATTACGGATGTTGACAAAAAGCTTAACAGAAAACAACAACTTTTAAACAGAGATTATAATACAATACCAGTGTACAATACATACAAAATGGTCACTAAAACTTAATTCTACAATATTTAATTTTTTATATTTTTAAAATTTCTTAACCCTCAAATTACGGAAGGCTTTATTACTTTTATTGCACAAGGTTCAGAACATCTTCTGCCTGATTTGACGTCATATTTCGATTTGTTTCTTTTAGTATGTTTAAATCTCGGACTTCGTTTGCATAGGCAAAAATAAAATTAGTTTCCTTTGCTTTTATTTTCCCACACTTATTCAGTTTATAAGGAGTATATTGAAATGAATCTTATTAGAAAGATGTTATCACATAAGTAACCACATTACATATCATAAGGTGTAACATAATGCGAATTGATTACAACTGTTTAATAAATTGCTGTGTAATAATGAACAGTGAAATGATTTTCAAATTTAATAGTCTGTCAAGCTCTGAGGAGATTGAACTTGTGTGTACCTATCTATCTGTATTTATATGATCTTATAAAATGAATTAAACACAAATACTGGGGGAAATATTGATATTGATATAAGACGAAAAGTCAGCGCGTTTAGATTTGGATAACCAAAGATTTTATACGCGTTGAAATTTAACCCTCACTGATTATATGACTTATTAGAAATATTTCTTTTTCGATAACAGTATGCCACAAAAGGCGACGTATACAACATTAATGAAATAAAGGAGAACAGTTATAAGAAAAAACATGAGCCATAGAACGTTGAAGATTACACCACTTACCAGTTACAGATTACAACAAGAAAAGCAGTCTGACCAAGTCAAACTTTAAACAATCTCTTTTGGTAATATGCCTCCAAGAGTTTTCCGTTAGCTGAGCAATAAAACAAACAACGTCGAACAATAACATAGAGACCTATAACACTTTTCTCCCCAAAGGCAGAAAGACATATGGAAAAGATTGACTTATCAGCAAGCTGATATTAATTTGAGAAAAATAAGATAAAAATTTTGCTGAATATGTCTCGGCAACAGAGAGCGACGGGTTAGAAATCGAGCTAATAACACTGATTTGTGCTTTGCTGTTCGTACTTGTCCAAAATAAGCTGAAGGCAAAGAACCCAGGCTAAATAAGTCATTGAATGTTTATCAAAAGTCGCATTATCTGGCAGTTTGTTTTCAAATGTTCTTAATCATGTTCATAAACAGTATAAATCTGACTACGGTTCATAAAACACAAAGCAAGCTGGACGTGTCAGATCAAATGAATTAACGTTATTGTTCAACTGCATGTCTATTATACTATGTTGTATCTGTTTAATAGTCAATATATTTGTAAACTTTACATAGGAAAGCACAATTCATTGGTCTAATTTGTCGTCCAATTATTTGGTTCTTCTGCAATAAACTATTGTTATACTTAATTGTCGTCTTTCTACGTATTTGTTGCATTAGTAATAAGAAAGGCAAAAATGTAACAAAAAAACAAAATAAACTCTGCAGAGGGAGGCCACAACTTTGTAATTTGTAAATGTCTTAGATTGTTATCTATATGAATGAATGAATGAATGAATGAATGAATGAATGAATGAATATATGTTTATTAAAGTGCAACCTGAATGAATAAATACAATTACCAATACAGTAAATTATTAACGTCAGCCAGCCAAATAGGCTTATGATGCACTGTGAAATATTACATTACAGAAAATTTTTACCGAGACTTTAGAGTTCGAATCAATACTGAGTTAAATATTACTTTTAAAAATACATTAAAGAAAATAGATAAATTATACTCATTGAAAGGGGTCAAAATGTCCTAATATGATAACATTCCGCTATAAAATTTGCAACTAGTTTGCTAAGTTTTTCATTTGAGAGTAATTCACACAATTTATCAGTATCAGCTAATCCAGATATATCTCGAAAAGTCACTCGTATGGTATCAAACAGTTTTTCCCGTTGGTCCCTGTATTTCGGGCATTGGATCAGGAAATGAGTCTCGTCCTCTACTGTTTGTAAGTCACACATTTTACAAGTTCTTTGTTCGACTGGTATATTTCTGATCCTTCCCTTTTCGATTTCCAATGGAAAAGTCCCACAGCGCATTCTCGTGAGTGATGACCTTTGACTCTTAGTTAGACATCGCATGAGGAATGGTTCGGTTCCAAAGTTTGTTTTAAAAAGTTTGTATGTCCTCAACTTAGGCATTTGCTGAATATTTTCCAACCATGACTGTTTGTATTCCTCGGCCATGTGCGCTTTCACTATTTCGACAATATAGAAGGTTGAAAAATGTCCATCTCTTACTACAACATTAGCGAGTCCACATGAGTCTATTAGTCTATTTGCGTGGTTAAACCATGTATCACGGTATCGAGTAGACACATCTTGATCCCATAAGAATACTTTGCGACATATCCTTGTATCAGGTAATTTCACAAGTCTGCAGTAAAGTCGTATAATGTTAACTTGAGTCCTGTGATGTATAGGATACCATCCCATGTCTCCCATGATTGCCGGAATCGGTGCTGATAAACTGACACCAAGAAAAGTTCGCATTGCTCGATATTGTAGTCTTTCGAGTGAGTCATAACGCTTAATTCCCCAAACGCCAGATCCGTATTCTATTATTGGAGTCACAGTAGAGTCAAATATTTTTGTGTATGTAGCATAGTCCATTCCATCCATCGCATAGTACTTCGACACTAGAGAACCTAATGAGCGACTGCTGCTTGATAAGAGTTCGTTTGTTGTAACGTTATAATCTAGATGTTCATGTACAATAAGTCCTAGGTATCTGTATTTTGGCACAATTTCAAGAGTCATATCGTCATATTTGAAAGCGTATTCCGTTTGGGGTTTTGAGGCTTTTCGTACGTGCATGACCTTTGTTTTGTCGGTATTTACTCTGAGTCGATAAGTCTTAGACCATTCATTTACACAGTTAAGTTGAGATTGTAGTCCTTCGATTGAGTCCGAAAGCAAGACTATGTCGTCTGCATAAAGAAGACAACTTAACGAGTTTGTTCCGATGTTAAGTCCTTTGTCAATTCGGTTAATTTCAGCGACAAGATCGTTTACAAATACAGCGAAAAGTGTTGGGGCTAAGTTGTCACCCTGACGAACACCGGCTTCCACGGAAAACCAATCGGTTAATGTTCCATTTAAACGTATCGCTGCCTGAAGTTTTTCGTATGTGCATTTGATTGCCTTGTACATTTTCCCATGAATTCCAATCGATAAGAGTTTATGAAAAAGTAGGCTATGATCTACAGAATCGAACGCCTTGGCGAAGTCGATAAAACAGAGAAAAGTATCTTTGTTTGCCAATTTTCTGTTCCTAAGAATTGTACATAGGCTGTAGATGTGGTCCAAGCACGAGCGCAGTTTTCGAAAACCGTTCTGTTCTTCACTAAGCAGATTATTGTCTTCTAGGTAATCTAGTAATCGTGAGTTCAAAATGTTACTGTAGGTTTTTGCAATTGTTGAAATCAGACTAATGCACCGATATCCTAATGGATCTCTGTAATCTTTTCCCTTCTTCAACAATGGATGAATAATACTTTTGCACCAATAATCCGGCACTATTCCATTCGCAAAACAAATGTTAAAAAGTTGATGCAACACAGTCAATAGTTTTTCGTTTTTGATAATTTCGTTCGGGATATTGTCCAAGCCAACAGCTTTCTCGTTTTTCAACTTTCGTATTGCCCGCTCAGTTTCTTCTATCGATATATCTTCGTTTATATGATTGAAGGGATGCGGATCGTTAATGTCTGAATTCACTTGTATATGTTCATATTCATGCTCCCACTGACGGTTTAATGATTCGATTCTTTCCATGAATTCGTCATCAACGTTTGTTCGGTTCTCGGAAAACAGTTGTGCGTATTCATTTCTCCATCGTTCTCGGATAACATTTGGGTGGTTTGAAAAAGTTCCATCGTTCATTACTACACTATCGATTGTTGTTGGTTTCTTTTCTGGGCCCAATTTTCTAATTTCCTTCCAAAACTCTTTAGGGTTCGAAGTATTTAGTGTTTGTATCTTTTCTCGGCGCTCTTTCATATATTTCCTTTCTTCTTGTCTAAGTTTCTTATCGAATAATTTTCTAGCGTCTGTGAACCTCGCTTTCAGTTCTAACTTCCTATTTGTGTTGCCTTTATATCTAAGAAATGTCTTTTCAGCTTCACATGCTGTTTTAAATAAGGTCTTTAACTCGTTGTTCCAATATGGCTTAGATCGGTTCTTTACTTTTCGTGTAGATATTTTGATGTTTTTGTATTCTAAATGTTCACTCATTTCCTCGTGTAGCGTGTTAATAAGCATTTCATATATTGTGTCTATTTCACTTTTAACATCCTCTGTCCTCAGCAATGAGTCTATAACACTGTTTAACGCTCCTACGCACCGATCACTTGTAAAAATGCTGTCGGGTATATTTTTCACAGCATATTTTCTTTTTCGAAAGTCATCTGAGTTCTCTAATATTCCCCGTGAATTTCTGACGGTGTCGGATTGTTCTAGTTTGAAGTATCCAGATAGCTGAGTTGAGCATTTTAGGAAAGAATGATCCGGAGGATTCGAGTTTGGTGATAGCTGTAGATCGAAATCGCAGATAATCTCGGAAATAAGTTTTACTTCAAATTGATCATATTGCGGCAGTTCATTATACGGTACGATCATGTAGTCCACCACAGATTTGCCCAAATTTGATACATACGTAAAGTTGTTTTTATCGTCATTTCCTCTACCATTCAACATACAACATTTACTGTCTTTCAGAAAGTTTATCAGATAATCACCAAATGCGTTTTTTGTATCATCGATCCATTTTCGTTCCGGGACAGAGTCTAACATATCATCGAAATCTTGGAGTGAGCCGACACGGCCGTTGAAATCACCACAAATAAACATCGGAGTAGCATTACTATAGAGAAATATTTGAGACAACAAACTGTTGTAAAACTCTTGTAAAATATTTCCACGACTAGAGCGTTCGGGTTGTAAGTAGCACACGCAAAAGTATAGTTTCATATCAATATCAGACCTTGAAACTAGTTGTATCCACAAAATATCGTCACGGTGATTGTCTAAAATATCAACATCAAATTGTTCTAGTAAGTTCGATCTCAATAAGAAACCCACACCCCCGCTTCCACGCCACGAAGTAGGTTGAATATTCCTTCTATTTGAGCCTATCCAATTGTATCCTTGTAAGTCAATTTTTTCGTCCCCTTTTAAATGCGTTTCACATAATCCAATTATATCACAGTTCATAGCAGTTAAAATATTTTCTCGGAGAGTTCTACTATCGTTACAGTTCTGAGATAAATACCATCCGTTACAATTCCAATTGCCTATTATAAGTTCTGAGTCTTTTGGCTGGCCGCGAGATCAGTGTTCTTTCGGAACGATACGCCCGCTTTTGAATTCGAGATCAGGGATAGCTTTCACTATTCGCCGTAGATTTGCAGCTTGCATTCTTTCATGTCTCGAACGGTCGGGTTCTATATAAATGTTTTTATATATGTCAATGTCTTTCAATTTACGTTTCTTCTTTAACACATTCGAGCGTTGTATATCATTATCAAGTGAAACGATTAACGGTTTCGGTCTTTGAACTACATTCCCGACGGCCCGGTTGTGTGCGTTGATCCGTTCAACTGTCAATACATCAAAATCAAGCTCAAGGGCACGCAAAAGACCGTTAGCGTATACCTTTAACGTTTCTTCATTCTCGTTATCGATCGATTGAACGTTTTTAATAACAAGTTTCGGGTGAACACTATTTGGTGGATTTTGAATGTTTACATTTTGTTTTGATTCCATATCTTTCAATTTGGTTTCTAATACTTTTATTTTGTTGTCAACTTCGGCAAATTCAAGTGTCATTTCTGTTTTTAATTTGTCCATATTTTCTTTTATTTCTCTAGAAAATTTTTCTTCCAGGTTTGTTATTCTCTGCTCTAACGATTGTCTCATTGAATCTTGGTTGTCTTTGATTATTACAAGAATTTGGAATAAGTCCTCCACGGAACGCTCAGATTTTGATAGATTCAGAGGATTGGAGTGTTGTTGTGCTGACATGTTTGTACGTTTGGGGGTGGGTATTTGTGGTTGATCGTTGTCTGTATCAGAGGAGCTGTAGTGCCGGGCAAATTGTGGTGCAAAGCTCGGCTTGTTTTTGTATCTTGGCATTGGTATAGGTATTTAAGTTTATAAGGATGATTACAGAGTTACCATTTTGACTTTCTATCTTCTTTTCGTCGACGATTTGTAAACAATAACACAGAGCATTAAATAAATACGTCCATATTAGATAGCCTCGTTCCTAATCTCCACTTATATGTGCCAATGTAGCAAAAATAGTCTTGGTAGGGATGTAGGCTATGTTTGGTTTTTAATGTTTTTAATCCATGATTATATAGTAGTGAAGAAGACTAACTGATGGTGAGGCACATTATATGGCAGTTAATTTAACACATGAATCACCGTCAAAGTAAACAAACTTGGACTTTCAAAACCGAATGCTAGATTCATAAGAACACTTGCTGAATATAAATTCAGAACTAATTTATGCGTATTTCTGTTAGCGGCAGTCATATATGGCATATCCTCCAAATGTAGCACCACGATAAACACGACTTTAGTACAAAACAGGGAAGTTTAGAAGCATGTTGGAGAATTTGAAAACATAAAAAAATATGAAAAAAGTTGCTGTTTGTTTCATTTATATAAGGTATCGTTTAGTTGAGTTCAGTATTTTGTCATTTAATTTAGTTACTTTCGATTTTCTTGTAATGATCCGAGTTAAATATTGTGTGAGTTTTTTTCTTAAAACTATTTTGCCAGACGAATGGTAGAAATGGAAATCGAACTGAACGTCAATGCGGCATATTAATATTGATTAGAAATGTTATGTTATATTAACTTGACATAAATGTAATATATGCATATTATATATATGTATATTCATATTTTTTGTATATGTTTAACATATTATATTCATTTATTTGCATACCTATTTGTTGTATTTGCAGCACCATATTCATTTGATGCTGACGTTTTAGCTTCCGTATTAAAAAAGGAGAAACAGAGAGTAACAGATATTCTTAAACAGTTTACAGACTTGTTGACACAAACAGGGGTAAGATTTATGTCTGTTGTCCAAAATCATTGTTTTATTTTTTTAGTTCAATTTGAGGAACATGATAATTAACACAAAAATTAAGATTGTAAAAGTCTTTTGCATGCAGACTGTAATACCGATTTGTGCAACCGTAACAAGGCATTGATTTTCCTATATATATGCGCTTCTATACTATTTAATTTTGTCGCAAATTGTTTTAATGTTTTTTGATACTTAGTCTGGTGTGCTTTGATAAAAGGCAAATCAATGCGTCATCTTCGGATTGCATTTGTAACGATGAATAGGTAAATAATACTGGCTGAGTGTACACGTGTATTTTATGTCTGTATAGAAATTCCATGCAGTCATATGGTTCTTTCAGTAGTGTTGACACGTATTATATTTCTTGTTTACATGTACTGTAGGTGAATGGTACTGTCAGAAGTGTAATGTCTCGTTTACGTGTGTGTGCTGTGTCAGAAGTGTAATGTCTCGTGTACCTGTGTGCTGTAGGTGATTGGCACTGTCAGAAGTGTTATGTCTCGTTGATGTCTGTGCTGTAAGTTAATGGCACTGTTAGAAGTGTTATGTCTCGTGTACGTGTGTGCTGTAGGTGATTGGCACTGTCAGAAGTGTTATGTCTCGTGTACGTGTGTGCTGTAGGTGAATGGTACTGTCAGAAGTGTTATGTCTCGTTGACCTGTGTGCTGTGGGTGAATGGCCATGTCAGAAGTTTTATATCTCGTTTACGTGTGTGCTGTATAGGTGAATGGCGTGGTTAGAAAGATTACTGTCGTTTACACCTGTGCTGTGGCTTAATGGCCATGTCAGAAGTGTTATGTCTCGTTTACGTGTGTGCTGTAGGTGAATGGCACTGCCAGAAGTGTTATGTCTCATTGACTTGTGTGCTGTGGGTGAATGGCCATGTCAGAAGTGTTATATCTCGTTTACGTGTGTGCTGTAGGTGAATGGCGTGGTTAGAAAGATTACTGTCGTTTACACCTATGCTGTGGGTTAATGGCCATGTCAGAAGTGTTATGTCTCGTTTACGTCTGTGCTGTAGGTGAATGGCGTGGTCACAAAGGTTATGTCTCGTTGACGTGTGTGCTGTAGGTGAATGGCATTGTCAGAAAGGTTACGTCTCGTTGACGTGTGATGTGGGTGAATAGTCATGTCAGAAGTGTTATGTCTCGTTTACGTATGTGCTTATGGTGAATGGTACTGCCAGAAGTGTTCTTCCACATCTCCTTATTTTCATATTATGTATAACATGTATACTGTAGCCGAATGGTTTTGTCAGAAGTGTTCACATATATTATTTGTCTTGTTTACATGTGTACTGTAGATAAATTACGTGTGTGCTGTAGATGAATAGCACTATCAGAAGTGTTTGTTCCACTTATCCTACTTTTATATTATGTTTTACATGTGTACTGTAGGTGAATGGTTCACACGTATTATATGTGTACTGTCAGAAGTTTTCAAAGGCATTTTATGTCTCGTTTAGGTGATTTAACGTGTACTGTAGATCGATGGCAGTGCCAGAAGTGTTTACATGTAATTTTTGTCTTTTACATGTGTACTATAGATAAATGATACAGTCAGAAGTGTTGACAGGCATTTTATGTCTTATATACATTTTTACTGTAGGTGAAAGGTACTGTCAGAACTGTTCACATGCATTTTATGTCTTATACACATTTTTACTGTAGGTGAAAGGTACTGTCAGAGGTAATCACACGTATTTTATGTCTTATACACATTTTTACTGTAGGTGAAAGGTACTGTCAGAAGTAATCACACGTATTTTATATCTTGTATACATGTGTATTATAGGTTTATGGTACTGCATGTCCGAAGTGTTCACACGTATTTTATATTCAGTATACTTGTGTATTATAGGTGAA
>JARWCS010068589.1:0-15723 GCA_034783895.1 Geukensia demissa | reverse complement strand
ACAGATCTTTGGAATTTTTTAGAATCCACATTTGATTCACGCCACTTCTAGAATGGCTTGTTTCACAGTAACTCTGGGGCCCATTTTTTACTGCTGATAGAATAACTGTCAGTAACTTGGAAAGAGGTTTTGTGGAGCAAGTGACAGGCCCTGCAATGTAACTTGCTTGTAAGGACACTCGTGAAGCTTTGGAAATCCATTAAAGTGAAGGAAGATCGAATTCTTCCTTTTTAGTTGAAATTCCAAAAGAAGACAAAACTAACCGATGATTGTCAAGGATTCCTTCTTTGGTAATTGTCGTTGGGGTAAATGTTGGGTTGCCATGTGAACTGTCAATACCTAATTCCTTTATCAAGCAGTCTATGTAGTGTAATTTACAAACAAAAACATTTTGTTAGGGGCTTTATCGGCGTGGACGACAACATATTTGTCATGTAGTTCAGAGAGATGTCTGGCAACACTCGGATCTTTGAAGATCGATTTCGCCTGTGTATTCATAAAACTTTTTAACTTGTGAATTCGTACTTGTATCAACGACCTCACAGTCTTCACCCATTCGGAATGGGAATAAATCCTCTCCTTCGCGCTTCGCCCATTGTCTAGCATAATCCTTGACGGAATTCATAAGGATCTTGAAATTGAACTTCCAGTTTATGGATTGAGGCTAACGGAACTTTGGCTCTTTGGCAAACACATTTCGTATACAAATGTTTTCGACAATGTTCAGGTCACCAATAATCACGTGGCCGGCAGGATTATATTTGAATGGAGAACTTTCACAAGTGCAGTTCGGAGGTTTAGACTTGTAGTCGTCGATACTTGGATTCTTTAACACGTGTTTATAGTTGAAAATCTTTGGTTGCAATAGGTGTGGTATAGGTATATAAAATGATTGTTACAGACTGATCATTAAAATAAGGTGAAATTTTAGATTTGACGGATTTTTGATGGAAGATTAGGTCAAGACATTTGTTAACGAACAAAAGTTTAAGAAACGACCGTTTTTCTTGTTGCTCTTTATTAAAAGTAAATTGTTTGAAAATCCTATGATTGGCTATATCCATGACGACTGCTGTAAGTCTGTACATACTTGAATTTGGATCTGTAACAGTTGTTTATATAAAGAATGAAGTTTTGAAAAAGGAAGGGCATATAGTTTCATGCGAATGTGATGCATACCTAGAGGTTGCTGTACGAATGGTATCAGGTCAAAGAGGGACACGTCATTAGATGAGGGAACTCGAGGTGTGCGATTTTGATGACCGTGGCTACGTCTGCGTCTTGATGCAGAGTTGAACATGTTCATCACATTGACAGATTTACATTGAGGGCTTGATAAAATACCTATACCATCAAATTTGGAATTTTAACCATACGTTCCCAGTTCTCCAATCCAGTAGTTTTCCTTTTTTTCTACGGAGAAATGTTGATTGGCTGGGATTTTTAGTCCAATGGTAGACCTTTTCGATGATACGAACTCACATGGAAAAAACAGAATGGTCAGGCAGGTTAAAATGTTGATGAACAATGTCATCAGAATGGCCATTGATGTCATATCTATGTTTATTCATGCGGGTATGTAACCCTCCTTTCGTTTCATCGACATAAACCAATCCATAAATATTACATTCTAATTCGTAGACAAAATCTCTTGATTTGCAATTCAGATCATCAAGTGTTGTTACTCTCCAAATTTCATGAAAATTGTACGCCTACCCATCGGAAATTCAATCGGAACATAATTGATTTGATTTCAAAGATTATAGTTACTGATGTCTTTTTCGGGAGGCAGTCAATAAGATATGATGGAAATAACCTATTATGTATTTTATAAAAAAACAGTCATTTTTGTATTTTCCCAGGTTATATAATGTAACCGAGCCAGGTTCATGATATATATAGCGAATTTTTACTATCAAAATTTGGAAGACAGGTGACAATTCTTGCAGCGCCTAATTCAATTTTTTTTTCTATTTTTTAATATCTTGTTGTGAGCACCCATCCCAAACTTCACACGCATATTTCATAATTGGTCTTATGACTGTAATGTAGATGTTTGATAAAGCATTTGTTGATATAAATTTCAGTCCAACTTTAACTTTTTTCAATGCAGAATTCACAATTTATTCAATATGTTATTAGATGTAAACGTTATACCAAGATGTTTATGATTATTCACGATTTCTACTGCTTCGTTATTAACATTTATATCAATGTTCGGTGCAACTGTTTTTGATATAATGCAGATTTTAGTTTTCTTAGAATTGAAATCTAATAACCAAGTTTTAGCCCATTCATTCACACTTTTTAAGTCATCATTTATCTGTGATTCCATTAATTGAAAGTTGGTCCTAGAGTACGATAATGAGGTGTCATCAGCAAAAAGTCTAGCTAGGTTAGATAGGTTATCACACCTATAATTTACATGTTGAAAAATAAAAGAGGTAAAAGGACTGAGCCTTGTGGAACACCAGAACAGACATTGCCTACACTGCCTGATCTCTATTTTCTAAATAATCGTTTAGGCATTCTAGTAGATCACCTGATATTTCATATGACTGTATTTGTTTGGAATTAAAATTTCTTAAAGACCGCTATAACTTTTCTGACATTTTGCATATGGGATAACTTTGAACTTACGATGGATATTGTTATCCAGTCTTCCTAATACCAATACTGATTGTACATTAAAAACGTCTTCTAAATCAACGGCCCACCATGACGGACTGTTATATGTTATGAGGTCTATAGACGTATGGGAACAAACGAAATATGGTTCTGAACTAGAAAGAATTCTGTTGCTAACATCACCATCAACTGCGAAATTTGACACACATAATAAAGACGGATAAATTGTTAATGTCGATGACTGCTTTGTGGGTTTGTTCAATGCAATATTTACACCATTAGCTGCAAAGATACAAGAAAAATAAATGTGATATTTTTTAATCGGAGGCAGTTTTTTTTATTTGTAATTTTTTGTGTGTTAAATCAGATATCAGACAGGTCAATAGCCATTCGCATCAAACACAAGATAAAAATAGTACAGAAAACTACATTGAAAACGAAAGCTGGGGAAAGATAAACTTTATAAAAGCTAGGGTAACTTTAGGGACCCAGGAAGAGTAAGCAACGCCTGCTCCACTAGTGTCACCCGTTGTGTTACATATAATTCAAAGCCGGTGTTCAGTCATCATCGATGTCATCAACAACCGGTAAAAGACCAGTGGGATGATTTCCATTGTAATTTCCGAAATGCATATTACGTAATATCTATGACATCATGAAAGTGACCGAAAAAGATTTCAGAGTGATATCACAACACTGTCCCAATTTAAGGGAAGGATTGAACGTTCATAAACTGGTTTAAACCCCATACACTTAATGTGCCTGTCCCAAGCAAGAAACCTGTAGTACAGTTGCTTTCGTTGTTTATATAGTCATTTATTGTATTGCTATAAATTTTGTTTACTATTTTTGTCAATAGATTAGGTCGATTATCATGCTGTATTTATAGTTTCACATTTTGTATTTTTGGGGCATTTACCGATTTCCTTTATTGTATGGACTTTGGCTCATTATTGAATACCGTGGAAGTTTATTTTTGACCGTTGCTGGATGGCTCACGGACAATCATGCCACATCTCCTATTTTTAATATCTTCTTTTAACGAGAACCCTGTTTTAATTGTATCAATAAAATTCTGATGGGAAACACAAACCTGGATAGGCGGTTCAGTGAAGAAATACATACTCCGTATACAAGTGCAACTGCAATATCGCGACACGTATACAGAAAGTTTGCAATAATAAAATCAAAGTCATCTCTTTTATCGTAAAGTTTTGTTTCTTAACCATTAGCGTCAATTTCTAAAGGTTAGTTTAGATATGAAGCAGACATTTCTGCTTCTACAGTTATCATGGCTAAAAATGTAATGAAATAGAGTTGGTCAACAAAGCAAGCAAACTATTCATTGAAACTAAATCATCTTTGTAGGTAACGTAAACCAAATATTAAGCGAACTCTTTTCTGGAATATTCTTTTTATAAAGTAAGCCTAATCAAATAAAGGAATTAATTTGCAGAAGAGTTGCATGGTTGGTGCCCATTGTAATTTCGATAGTTTCTTTAAACACACGTCTCCATATATTTAAAAAATGTTGTCAATCAAGAACTTCTGAAAATGCAATATTTAGAGTACTAAAAATACAAAATTACCAATGGAGAATTTTCGTTACTATATGTACATTTCAAGGAGTAGCATTAGAATCAAAACGCAGAAAGTCCAAGATCCAAAAATAGCTAAAAAAAGCACTCAAATCCAAACAAATCGAAAAGGGAAGCCAAATTTGACGGCAAGGACAACTACTAAGTGCAATTCTTTTCGAGGCTTTCCATATTTAAGTGTTTTAGAATTTTAACAAATGCAGCAAATTTCTGTAAAACATTGTTTGTTAGATTTCATGTCAGACAAGTCTGACAACTGGGCTGGTGAATACCCTCCGGGACTGCCGGTTCACCAGCAGAGGCATCGACCCAGTGGTTTCAAAATGCAAAATAACCAATCTTGAATAAATATGGAGAATAATTCATACGTCATAAATACCAGTCCCATTCACAAAATTCAATTATTATTCTTCTTTTCTAAAAAGCAATTTTAAAAGATTTCCAACTTGTTTTTAAATGGGATATAGTCGTTTTGCTTTTAAGTATTGTAAATTCTTGTCTGAAAGCTGATTTTGTGAATGCTGAAGCTTTTAAGAAAAAAAATCAATATGATTATAACGTGCCTGGAAATAACCTTAGAAAAGAGGCCCCACCCTTACCCCTAAATAATCCTGAAATTAACATTTTTTCTGAAAAAAATATCACTTAAATGTTTATTTATACACAGACTTACTTTTGTTTCAAACCGAACAAAAAAATAGTTGACATCTTCTCGGATGGACGTTAACCCGGATTTGAGATTTAAGATTGCACGACGGGTGTTGCGCGCAGGACAAGGGATGCTTACCATTCCGGAGCACCTGATCCCACTCCTGTTTTGTAAAGGAGATCGTGGATTTCAAGCTTTTGTTCCTTTTGTTTATGTTTTATCTTTTAGTTTGTTTTAAATTTGTCTTGTCTCTTTCGACTATGCACTTTTGATCTCTCGCATGGGTATTCTACACTGGACTAAAAAATAAATAGCATGATTCTTTCGCTTGTTATCTCGTTACATCACACGAATAGTTTCGGTTCTAATGCCACTTATGAGAGGTTACTCCTCAAAATATACATAAAGCATACCAAAAATTTATTCAACATGGGTAATTTTGTATTTTAAAATCACTGGGTCGATGCTTCTTCTGGTTGGTCATGTCCCTGAGGGTATTCACCAGGCCAGTTGTCTGACTTGTCTGACATGAAATTTTATCAAACGAAGTTTTACAGAAAGGAGAAGGTTCGATAAGGGCTGATTGCAGTTTTTGTGGGCATTCCATGTTTGATTGGCCCTTTAGATTTATGTCGCTTCCTCTGATATTAACATTAGCAGACATGTGAAAAATTGACATTATAAATAACCTTTACGACCAGGGTGATTATTTTGTTTTTTCATGTTGAATTTTCCGTTTTTTTTCGTTAATGCTTAGTAACATTCAAGCGGCACCTGCAAAAATACAGTATATATTTTTTAGACAAAACGATAGGTAATACAGGCGTCATTGCCACAATGAAAGTTATTAATTGTAAATTTAAAAAGAATTGTTTTACAAAGCTTGGTTTGTATAATCTAACCACTTAAAAAACGAACGAACCAAACAAAAAACAAATATGAACCAATGAACAAAGGAAAATGCGTGAACTATTGTTTTTTTGTTCGTATGCAAACCAACGAACGAACCATCTTATCGTACATGGGGGACAAACGAATCAATCATGAATGTCGAAACGAACGAAAGCACGAATCGAGAATATGAAAACGCGTTCGTTTCGTTCTTTGTTTTGGCTCTTTAGTTTTTCATACAATTAAAACATTAAAAAAGGACAATAATGTCTGTTGTTTATGTGTGTGCTGATGGAAATTATAGAATAACAAAGTTTAGCAACCGTCATCGTATAAAGCATCGGAATTAAATATTGAATGTAAATCACAATATTAATAGTATCATGGATTTACACCACGAATTTTCTAAAATTTTGAATAAATGTCATGTTGTGAACAAAAAATTATCTGGACTGTACTTTTTTATCGATTGAACTTATACAGAAGATTCCGAATTTAAAGCAAATGTCCTGTAGCGAAAAAATTTAATCTGGATTGGAAAATGCATATTTATCTTGAAGGGTTGAAAGTATAATTTTTGAATTTTGCAAATGGCATAATTTCTGTGTAGGAATTTATAATAAAACAATTGTGAAAATGTATATATTTTGGTGTAGAAATGTGTGGTCTTCCTTTTAAAACCGATACTTGAATATTGAAATTATATGTATAAAGTACGATTCCGACATTCATTTGAACATTTTCCCACGCACGATAATACGTTCGCTTGTTTGTTTTCCCATGAATGTTCGGTCATATGTGTTCGTTTATGTACCTCAAAATTAAAAATAAACGAACAAATGATCATTCGTACATGGGAAAACGAATGAACGAATGGATCTTTTCTTTGTCATCGTTTGTAGATTAAAGATCGAACGCTCTGGGCGTAGGAAACAATACACGGAAGCACGATTGGTAAAGTTCTTCTAACCATGGTCTGAAATGCGATTTTGTCTTTACACCGGTTGTGACTCTCACTTATTGAGACTTTGATTACCGAGTAAAACGGTCGATGTCACATGTAGAGTTGATAAAACCCTTTTGAACAATATTTCTATATATTTAAGTCAAAATGCATAATTATTGAGTAAAGGACAAACAATTAAATTGAATGTAGATTTTCTTTATGCTGACGTTTTTAGTGGATACGAGTACTTCTTTTAAATATTTTTATAGCAACATTAAAGCGCACCTGCTTACGGATTGTATTTTCTCAGTTGATACGCTACTCCAGAGCTTGTGCTTCCTATCATGATTGTATTGATAGAGGGCTGCAGCCGACATGAAAGCCACTGAGCCAAGGGTTTCTTAGGAAAAGATTAGAGTGATCACACCGGAAGTTTTCCGGTCGCCATCATGATTTGGTTGACCGCTACGAAATTTCCATTTCACAAATTACAGTGGATATCTTCCAACTGTCGTGAATGCAAATCCGTTCCTATACCGGTCCAGTGTAGAATACCCATACGAGAGATCAAAAGTGCATAGTCCAAAGAGACAAGACAAACTTAAAACAAACTAAAAGATAAAACGTAAGCAAAAAGAAAAAAAGCTTGGAATCCACGAACTCCTTTACAAAACAGGAGTGGAGGTTGTGACTAATATCGCTTGTGACTATATATCGGCTTTGGCTACTGAGTAACACGACGGGTGCCACTAGCGGCACAGGAGTTGCTTACCCTTCTAGAGTACCTGAACTTACCCTGGTTTTTGTAGGGTTCGTGTTACTGCAGCGTTAGTTTTTAGTGTAGTGTTGTGTGTTCTATATTTGTCTTCCGTTTCATTTTGTTGGCCATGATCTTGTCTGTCTTCCGACTTAACGATTTCTGTCTGCCCCTTTGGTATCTTCGAATTCCTTTTATCAAAATGATTGTTTACAGAATACAAAATCTTTGATTGAAAATGCCAAAATTACACGGCGTTCGACGCGCCTTTCTTGATTAATCTTTATCAGTTATGCTCGGGACCAAATATTAAAAAAATGGGAATAACTTGCAAGCGTCCCTACCGTATCACAGAAATTTTGTATGGTTTTATACGAGAAAAGTTTAAATTACAAACATGTGCAGGTTACCTTTCAACAATATAGACAAAGACCCACACCGTGTGGCAAGCAGTTAAATGCTACATAATGTAATGACATTCAAAATGTAGCAATAATCAGTCATGTTTTGAATACCAAATGTAAAAGAACTGGATGCGACGACAATGCTTTTTAATCAAACAGAATTCCAATGATAGCTTGGTCTGAAATGATGACAAGTGTAACGCCTGCTCATGAAAATATGAGCATAAAACATCACATGAATAATTCATATCGATTCCAATAGGAAAAAATCGAACATTTGTGTTACAAGAGTGAACATTTTGGCAGGACCCTAACCTTAAAAATAGACTTCCACAATGAAATAACTTATTAGAAAAATTTGCAAAAAAACAAAAAAATAAAATAATACTAATAAGACGATTCCAAAAGAAAAAGTTTATATAGGCATAACTGCAGATTCATGTAAAAGTGTTTTCTGTTCACTTAATTGAAATGTCAATTACAATTTGACGTTACATTTTTGAAAAAAGATGGAATTTCCATACTTTGTTAAAATTATAAAAAAGTATTAAATCATAAAATAGGTTGTTTACATAACAAATAAAGGAAGTCATATTAGAATAAGTTTTGTGTTTTTAGTTAAATATGTATATATGTCATATTTCGTCCTGTTCGTGTTTTTGTGAAAAGAAATGCATTTTAAAACTGTTCTACATACAGAAGAATATATTTTTAATTCAACTATTTACGTGTTTTTACACTTACATGTTGTTTAAGAGACCAAATGACGTCTTCCGTTGTGTAGTTACTAGAAATGTATGTAACACCGTCTTTGGAAAATAATTTGTATATCTTTCCGTTGTCTAAAACAAAATTATATAATAAATATAGCCCATAGTACATCACAAAGTCATTTATTATGAACAGTAACATGATATATCAATCAAATCAAAAATACAAGAACATTTCGTAAAGAAATCATAATCGTATAAGACTCTCATATCGGTAAATTGGAGAACGAAATATCTTAACATCGGGATCAAACTGCACAGGAGATCCAAAATCAAAGAAATATAAAAAAGATGTCAAATAATTTAACCTCTACAGGCTACCTTCTGGGTTTAGAAAATGACAAAGATCCAAAGCGTAAGCAAGTACAAGAAGAAAACTATAAAAATGTGATAATTATCAAAATATTACAGATTTAAATACGGTTAAACGAGTAACACTTAACATAAAAATGCAAGCAAATTTACTGCTGGTTCCTAGCCGGTGATTCGGAAGATAGAGAACTGTGAAGTATTAACTCGGAGGATTACTACACAGAACAAGCGAAGTGTTTTGGTGTAGTATTAATTTAACTCACTAGATGCTGCATAAAACACCAGCTCTGTCATATTACTGTGTAGCTCTAATTGTTGTAGTTCCTCGTCATCCAGTACAAATATTGGTTTACCATACAAAGGCTGGACAGACTGATGCATTAATGGATGGTCAACAATAAATTGAAGAACATCGTTTGGAAGTGACAAAGAGTCATTTGTACACTGCAAAGGAATTTAAAACCGGGTGAAGAGTTACTGGGAATCATATTTGTTCGGATACATAGAATTATAATATTTTATTCACTAATCATGAAATACAATAATGATTGTAAAGACAAATTGAATTTACAATGTATCATATAAAATTGTCAAATAAATAGACATATATCAAAGTTCTGTAGTACAAGAAGAATTTTGTGCTAAATAGAGTTTGTAGTCAAGAAAATAAAGAATTGTTAAAAAAATAATATTCAAATGACCCCAGGCATACTATATGTTACCAAGGGACACCAGATACCACAGTCTGATACTAAAAGGTCTATACTCTATGTCAGGATTTTATGAAGTGTGATTTTCGGGCTATATTAAAATATATGTGTGTTTCTACCTTTGTAGTTCTTTTTAATCAAAAGAAAGAATTATTCCACAGGTAACGTTTTATATATTTTTATCTTCTCCTGAATTTCTCAACGGAGAGTTAACATTTAGGGTCGGTCATCTTTGTTTTAGGCGGGAATGCTTAAATTTGTCATCGATAAAGTAATTTAAAAAAAATTCCAAAATGTCTTTTGTTCGGACCTTCTCTGGCGATTCATAAAAGAAGAAGTACTTTTAAATTTTAATTCAGGCGCGCCTCAAACCATTTTTCCTGTTATTTAATCCTAGTTTAATTACTTAATTATTACGCAGCGTTGGCAATGTGTATTCGGTCTTGCGCTAGCGCGTGCAACGAGCCACTTCTGGCAAACAAATGGCTGATTTTACAATCATTATGTAAAATCCACGTAGAGAATTAAAAATTCGGCGCAGCTTAAAATACATTGAATTATTGCAACTTGCTTGCACTTTTTTCAATCTACAAAATAAACACTTTTTGTAAGAATTCGGCAGACAGTTTTTCTTTTATAACCCGTTCTTACAAACGCTGACATAGAGTATACAGCTAAATGTGTTGACATTTTTTTCATTTGGATTAAAATAATTTGTTTATATACTCTTGATCAAATATATATATATATATATTGATATACATACAAAGGATCAAATACATACAGGTGTTCACTATAACCATGAAAACAACTATTTGGTCAGAGACCAACAGATGCATAGTTACAATAATGCTAGTAATATATAGGTGTATAACAGGCAACTAACAACCATAGTATTATCCAAGGTATCACAACAAGTGTATTTCATTATATTCCAAGCCGTGTGAAGATCTCTAATCCTTGAGCATGTCATTTCAACACATATTTTCTTTTAGATAACAGTTTTCAGTAATTACTGTTAGAAAAGTTTTGAACGGCAACATATGTAACAAAATTGATTAAACATTCAAAATATCCATTTGTATTGGCACTAAGATGAATTTTTCTTTAAAGAAGTTTTTTGATAAAATTACAAATAGAAATACCCAATAAACAAAATATTTAATACCTGTCCAGGCCTCGGTGAAGGAAGATTTGTTGCCTTTGTCCAATATGAATTTGCACTAGCTTGTTCTTTAAATGGTTCATTAAATACACTCTCAATAGCAGTAATGTTGAATGCGCAGATAGCTGAAGCCTTTAAAGGCCCTCTATAAAAATATTTTAATGAAAAGGAATTGGTAAAGTTCAGATGACTTTTCTACATAAAGATATAGAATGAAGACTGGAAATATGTTTTATTTTATTTCAACTTGAATATAAATGAAAACTCTTAATACTATAAAATAAACCCTCAAGTTTCGACAATGTAAGATGATTTACGTTTTTTTTTTTAATAAAAGCATACTCAGATACCAAAAGGGCCTGAGAATGAGAGTTGAAGGAAAATGTTATCATTTGTTATCTGAGTTCTTTTTTGGCCAGTTTTTTAAAAGTTTTAAACAGAGTTTCCAATTGAAAAGAAAAGAAAATATCTGAAATCATATAAACAGTGTCAATGTAACTCATATATTATTTTCAATAAATGAAAGACGAATCGTTGATGAACAGCTCTATTTGATATTTAAGACTTTGTAGGGTTTACTTTGGAAGAGCTATTTCCTGCTAGTTTTTTATATGGACTTTTATTTAACTCAGTTTGGTAAGCATTCCACAACAAAACACCTATGTTAACAAATCAAAAAGACTTACTGGGTGGTAAACAGTCCATAAAAAATTGAATCTTCTTTAATGACAACGTCCTCTGAAATAATAAATTTTATTGTTGGTTATCCGTTTCAGTCCGCTGTTTATATCAACTGGATTTGGAAAATAGTAGCAAGTCAAATTACTTAATCGTGATATTTTTAAATTGTCTGTATTCTTATGCCCTAAGTAGAATGTAAGCTGGAAACATTACTATCTTACAATTGTTGACGAAGTTCAACAAAACCTTTCATTGGTAAAAGAAAACGACCTGGACTTTGTTTGGCAGATATGTTTTTCTAATGGACATATTAGTAAACATACAGATATTTTTAGACATTAATTTCCCTAAAACATAAAAAAATTACTTGTTTAATCTAGTAGCCCCGGTCCTCGTTTCCGCATCAGGCATCAAAACTGGGACAAACAATGAGCAAGTATTAAGCAGGCAAAACACCCTGCAGGTGGTGTATCTTAATCGTTATAATAATGCATAATTTCTTTGTTTATGTTCGTTCATTATATTATTATTGTATAATTGTATAATGAATTTTAATATTAAATATTCATAAAATGCAAAAACCACAGGTCCAAAAGACATACTGATCGATCAGATCGACAGGAAAAAATATTGTTCATAAAATATCTAAATAAGCGGTTTTAGAGAAGTTTTTTAAAATTGAATTTTGAAACTTGAAAGTTTTCGTTGTCATCATAACATCGCTGTTTACACATGTTTTGTTATTCGTTTTTCGATTTTTCAATGGATTGGGTCGATCGTCATAATTTATGAAAAGTTTCACACTTTGTATTTAAGGGCCTTGATGTTCCTTTAAGTTATACGTATTGATCCCGGCTCTTTGTTGAAGGCCGTGATGGTACCCGTAGACGTTTAATTTCGATGAATATTTGGTTGACGGCTGTCTCATGGAAAATTATTCCACATTTCATATTTTTCTAAATAAAACCGATATGTTTTGAACGAAGATAAGACAATATCCTCAAGAAATTGCTTATTCATATATCTTAGGTCGTATCAACAATTAGATACATTGTAAACTATGATCGAAACAAAATAAAGCTGACTAAATGTATTAAAATAATACATACGCAACAAGTCCAAATAAGCAGGAAATTTTCCTGGGATGGAACAGTTGAGTCTTGCTTTCTGATAACTTGTCCATTTATTTCTGAGTAATGAGTTTCCACCAATGTCTTTCTAAAGTGATATAAATATATTTATATAAAAGAGTTTATAAAAAAATAATATATTTGTAGGCTATCACTTATACGATGAGAAGTCGCACATAGCTGTGTATTACATCGAATGGTGCACTCGACCTACACAGGATACGATTTGCCAATTTGTAGTTTTTTTCATCAATTAAATAGATCTTCACGACTTAAATATTGTTCAAAGTGATGTTATGCTGAAATCAAAACAAAACGACCGAAGAGAATTTTTTTGTAAAAAAAGTCGTGAAGTATTTAATTTACGCGTTGTTTTTACTATTTGTTTAAGGCATTTATCATGTATATTTATTTTATGTTGTTGTTTTGATTGTCACCGAAAAGACACGAAAATGTACAGAAAAATTATTCGATCAAATTGTCAGACAGATAACTAAAAGAATGTCTAATTTTTAAACACTGGATTTAAATTCGAGGAAGATGTCATTACTTGGTTAATGCACACTTTACCTTGCACACTTTTGCAACTCTAGAATACATTTTTGGTTCTGCTGGATCTACTTCTATTGCCATTTCACGGAAAAAGAAATATACTTTATCACCGATGTCAAATGATCCAGCAAACTGTGGTTCTGTCAAAAATGAATATAAGTGAGGTTTAATAAATCACTAGCCCAGAAGTTTTGGTTCTGGCATACTCCTTTTAGAAAGTAATATATTAAAAACTAAATCGTTCAAATATCTATTCTGGATCAAGTTCTTAAATTCAAGTCGTGAAAGTTTTTTCGTCAACTTAAAACAGATAAACATAAACGCATAAAAAACATTACCAAAACCCTTGCGCGAAATATGCCTCGTTAATGGAAAACTTGAACGGGAGCTTAATCTTCGACTGATATTTCAAGGTTTCATTTGAGATATTGCCATGTGACATTGCAAAGATATAGACATTTTCTTCGGCTTCACAATTTCTCGCTTCTTAAACTGTATACTTGTTGCAACATACCGTACAATGTCAAACATTTCACTTTATTCTACTCGACGATGATCTTGTTTAATGCGAAAGACTATCATTAATACCAGCAAAAAGGTGCTAAATTAAATCAAGTTTCACAGGAATTGACAAACACCATGAAAACTATATACCGCAACAGGAAACCCAAATTGCTTTTTGGTTTTTACATTAGAAACGTACAATATGAGGTACACAATGAAACTATGCAACAACAAAAAATGGGGACGTTTTATAAAATTTTATTCGGTGGTCTAGGTGAAGTTGCTAATAAGAAATGAGTACCACAAGTGTTAAAGTATAACAAAGTCTATGTTTTTTATGGGAAACCCCACATAGCTTTCCCACGAAAACGTAAAAAAGGAAGTATGAAATTAAATGCACTTTGTAATATTTTCTATGACAGTTAAATTAAATCTCATTCAGGTCTAAGAGGAGATGCATATAAGAGATTTAAAATAAAAAAAAACAATTAAAACAGACGTACGAACAAACCTTATCACTGTATTACCCCAACCCATTTTCGAATGAGTATTTACTAAAAGAATTGATGAAATATATAAGAAGGCCAGAGTATGCCTTACCTTCCATCCATATATTACTAATGACCCCTTTGACGTCATCGTCAACAGTTCCTCCAGAGTTGTACACCTGTCTTGATATTGCTGAATCTCCATTATTTGTCGCCCCAAAATAGATGTGATTAGTGGATATAGATGATGCTACAATATATACAAACGGTTTCTTACAAAGCATCTCCTACCGAATGATCAAAAATACGGAACACAATTTGCCTATCAATGTCTGCTCTACGTAATATATAAATTCATTTAACCAATAACTTTCTTCTGAGACTTAAACATCTTTATAGTGTTCATAAATAGGGTTAATCTTTTCCAGTCGTTTGTTTTCTCTGTAGTGTTTTGATCCCTTCTGTTCGTCTTCTTTATTGTCTGTCTTTTTAGCTTTTGTTGAAAATCTTGAACTGTTTCGACATCCCATTTTTGGATTAAACTTTCGGTTACCTCTCTTCTTGTCATCGAACTAAACAAATGAACAGTTTGATAAGAAAATAAGGTAAAAAAACCCAAATATTTAGGATCATATCCATGAAACGAAACTAAACTAAACTACAAGTAAACTAATAATGAACAGGGTATGAAAGAAAACCGCAATTTGCAATGGGACGGATTTTGGGTTTATGTTTTGGCAAGCGATTACCACTAAGATATTGCTATATCATATTTTAGTCCAAAAACGATGTTAGAATTTAGCAATTGTATCAATAAGAAAGTTGATATTGTCTGACTTAATAATTTTTGTGATGATACAGATACCACTACATTCTGTATTCACGAACCATCACGCTGATTCCTATATGATGGTTTAATTTTATTTCGTGGATATTATACTGATATACTTACACGGATGGACTGCTGTAAAGTTGCTAAAGGGGTCATTAGAGCAAGGGACAGTCCCAAGTAGAAACGGCGATTGATTGGTGTCAGTTATGTTAATTTCGTAACCTTTGGGAGCATCTGCATTTGTCCCACATACAATCAACATGTCCCCGGACCTTTTAGAGATGATTCTCATGTGATTTTGACAGTATGGTTTCTGAAATACATAAGAAAAACAATATATTTGTTTTAGCTATTAAATCATAATCTGTTTGTAAGCTGTACATGTTTCAAAGTATATACATATTTTTAGTTGTCCAAACAATTTGTATATGAGCAATCAAAGACGCAGTATAAAAGGCAAAAAGACCTTACAAATTCACAAGAATAAGATACTGAAGATTAAAATCTGAAGGACCCCACAAGGCTGTCAACAGGGGCTAAAATTCGGTCCTGTGGTAAGCTCTAAATCGTCCCAATTAAATGATAACTCAGATTATATCAGATAAAGAATCCCACATAATTACAATAACTTATCTTTGAAATGTTGGAACAATATGTCAGTTGCTTTACTGATTTCAAATTACCAGTAAAGTACCTCTGGTTTTGA
>JARWCS010068480.1:0-15730 GCA_034783895.1 Geukensia demissa | reverse complement strand
TTCAGGTGCTCCGGAAGGGTTAGCAACTCCTGCTCCACTAGTGGCACCCGTCGTGTTACTCAGTAGTCAAAGCCGGGATATAGTCACAAAACATGTATGTGAGTAAGTCCGGCCATACAGTGTTTAATGCTTGCTTCAATAGTTCTCGGAACATTCTTGCAACAAATGAATAACATGAATGTTGCAACATTTGTATGGTTAAAATATCTTTGTGGTGTTTTTGTGCGAGCATATCTTTTTTGAACAAAAACACATCCAAATATTTAGTGATTTTACAGAAAATGTTACATTCTTATTGAAGTAGTACAATATACCTTGTTCTTTTGTCGAAATAACGAAAAGTATACAATAACAATTATTGAATTATTAAAATACGGTTATTGAACAGCTTTTTTACAACAACTTATTGTGTCACGAAATCTAAAATTTGGGCCATATATAGGGCTTATCTTACCTACTCGTTCATGTAAAAACATTAGTTGATAAATTTCATGGCAGACATATTGACAATGGGCTGGTAAATACAAAACTATTTACAATGTTAAATTGTATTTTAATTTACTGGAAGTTGATTTTTGTGTGCACATGCGTGAAATATAAAGTACGTGTTGGTGAAGAAATTGTTTCGCTTTAAGGATGAAATGGTTTCAGTTCTTAAAATATTTTGTTCTTTGGATTATGGTTCAATGTGCACAGATTTTAAAGATAATAATTTATAATTAAAACAATCAACTCGTTTCAGAATAGAAACTAATCTCTTTAAACCTGTGTTTCAAATAGACATATCCAATCAGACATTTCTGTCATTCTCTTAACTTTGGCATTACCAAACTTGACAGGTGAATTTCTTATTGAGAGCAGTTGTGACAAAAACACTGATATAATTACTTTTGACGTGAATACTTCATGGCAAAAGACTTTCCTGAAGGAATGTCGAAGTTATTTTGCATTTACAAGAGTGCTCCTCCTCTTTCTGTGCATATAACATTAAATGTATTGATCTTCCTCACACTCTTATTCTATTTCGATCCAAAAGAGCAAAATATATCTCAAAATTTAAGATAAAACATGATAATTGTACAAAGCTAACGAAAATACTTATTTTATTTGCTCGTCTTAGTACAAGGTTGATTTGTTAGCATATTTTTTGGTTTCCTTTATTTACGATTATTTTGGTTAGATTGTTATGAAGTTGGAATGGAGAAAATATTATACTGGCCGCATTATGGTTTTGTGCGTAATTATAGATTATGACATATCACTTTCCATATCAACCGAGGTATCATCCCGAGACTCCCATATCGGACCTGAGAGCTTTAAATACATTTAAGCAGTACAGCCGAAAATTACAATAAGCTGACGTCACAGTGCATTCAGGGCTGATACGGGTGTCGGCATGGATTTAAAATGTAAAATCCATATCAATCCTCGTATCAGTACTAAGGCATAATAATCAGATCGAAATTTTTTTCATATTAGACATGAAGAAAAGAGCTTATTTCTATTAAATATGTTATTTATCATTTTAAATAACTCGATCCATCCCTAATATCACAAAGGAATGATATGCGTAAATGTCATGAAAATGGTACCACACCTCACATGCTTCTACCGAAAGCTCATATGTAAGCCTTCAACAAAAGTAGAATCCCACACCTTGTGACGAGCTCTGAAATGGCTCGATACAAAAACTAAGTGTAAATGTTAAATGATAGACAAAATCCCCAAATGTAAATAGATATAACAATGAGAGCTATTGAAATAATGTTAATATTACAAAGACAGTCAACGAATCTTGACAATGGACAAGTGCATATTAAATGTGGCGTGGCTACACAGTTTAATTGAATCCTTACCCATTCCTTGTGATCAAAGCTGAAAATAAAATGAAAACCATTGTAAAGGACACCCTGTTAATACCATACAAGACAGAAATCTCTTTACCCATCAAAGTAATTGACCAAAAATAAAGTGCAGGTCAAAAACAAGTAAAAGAGAGGTACTTCCCAGTACATGTTCGCAGTTTACTGAAATAAAGCTCAGTAAGATTTATTTACAGGATACAAAGTCCTAAAGTCTTCCAACACGTAATCAGATATAGAGCGTCTATTAAGATATAGCCTTTTATCATCCAGAATCGAGATTATCAAACATAATGCATTACAATGCCAAATTATTACTTATGAAGAGTAGCTATGGGTAAAGCATTTTATAAATTCTGACAATTCTAGATCTGTATCTGCATCCTAAACAAGTTAACTTATTTGGATTTCAAGTTTCAGTTGTTCTTTATTTTGTTTATACAACTTATCATTAATGTTAGATACAAAATTAAATAAGATATCACTTGTCCAGTTAAATCCCGCAATTGCAGCCATACCTTCTACTAAAACCATTGCACTGGTGGTAACAGAAGTGAATATTTCAAGCATCACATTATGACGATATTCATGCTCTTAACTTTTACCTGAAAAATATATTAGAATATGGAGTTCAGTATGTAACAGTTAAAGACATAATGTTCATTGGTTTTCTTATAACTGCTATCAATAATTAAGTTACTAAAAAGGCTACTACGCTGAATGTGTCATCTGTCGTTAATTTCAACAGTTAATCCAACTTTTTGTACAATCCATTAAACAAGAATACAGTTTTGTATTTGTTCATGAAAATATAAATTAATGCAGGTTTTATATTTCATGAAAAAAAAACATTTTACTGATGTGCAAATATTTCAGAAATTACTATCCATATATCTCCCTTTTCCAAGTACCACTTCAAGACTGAGTTACAACAACTGACAAAGTAATGTCTTTTAACAGGAGTATGGACATTTAAGGCCTTTTTGCAGAATAGATCTGTCTTCATCTGGGAAACATATATTCTATACTGTAGTGTCGACCGTAAAATATATCGTATGATGACTTCAACCGATGATGTATCCCGGTTGAAAGCGGAAGCTGATACCCCATTTTTTAGTCTCAAGTGCACAAATAATGCCCATTGGAATGCCGGTTGTATGCTGCATTACAAACGAACAAGATTAGTTTTGTATAGTAACCCATGAGAATCACCAGTTATTTAAATGCTATCAACTACATTGGTTAAAGGAGGAAATATGACATTGTCTTTTGCGAGTAAACACAGAAGGACCTTAACATTATGCTTTCTTTCCGTGGGATATATTTTGGCATATTACACAGATTATGTATTATTGTTATTTTTACTCTGAATGTTTACATTATTGTCAAATAAAGTGAGAAAGTCCACCCATTAATTATTGCATGATTTTTCAAAAACCGCTTAACAGGCATATTACATTGCATCTTATATGGAAAAGCTTGTATATGCATATGAATTTTATATCAACAATATTTATTATTTATCCTTCATAAAAATTTGTAAAAATAGTAGCATTGAAATTCTTATGAATGATTCTTACATGAAGAGTAATATTGTCATGTATTTCTGCAAAAGTTGTATAAAACTGAAATCATCAATTTCCTTGAAAAATATTTTTTTCAAAATAAAAATACATTGACTTACTATTCACCAAACTATGAAAGAAGATAAATATGAGCAATTATTAGTAAAGATGTTGTATAAATATATTTATTTGAATTAAACTGACTTCATACAGGACCTTCTGTTTGGTTTCACATTCCGATATATAGATGATGTTTTTTCAATGAATAACCTAAAATTTGGCGACTATGTTGACCAAATTTATTCCAGTGAACTTGAAATCAAACAGAAACAGAAAGGTCTGCCTCATACCTAGATTTACACCTAGAAATTGACTGTAAGAGCGGGTCAAGATCAAAACTTTACGACAGGAGAGATGACTCGGTTTCTTGCTGTAAACTTTTTGTTTATGTGTATTTGATGCTGCACCTGCATATAGATTGCATACTTCTTTGTTGATACGCTACTCCATTGCATGCGCTTTCTATCAGGGTTTTATTGAAAGAGGGTTGCTACTGAAAGGAAAGCTACTGAACCAAGGATTTCTCGTGGAAAGGTCAAAGTCATCTCTTCAAATTTTTTTTCGGTCGTCATCAGGATTTAGTTGACCGGTACATCATATCCATCTCACATATGACAATGGATATCTTCCCACTGTCTTGACTACAGATCCGATCCTATACCGGCAGTGACAAACATCGATTGTGACTAAACGCCAGCTTTGGATTCTGAGTAACACTATAGATACCACTTTTGAAGCAGGAGTTGCTTACCTTTCCGGAGCACCTGAAATCACCCTACTTTGTGTAGAGTTCGTGCTACTCCAGCTTTATTTTCAGTGTAATGTTGTATTTTGTCTACAATTTGTATAAAAAGCTATAGACTCTGTTTGACTATACACCGGCTTGTCTACTGGGTAACACGACATGTGCCACTAGTGGAGCAAGAGCTGCTTACCTTTCCTTTTAACCTGAACTCACTCTAGTTTATGTAGCGTTTGTGTAAATCCAGCTTTAGTTTTCAATTTAGTGTTGTGTGTTATATGTTTGTCTTTCGTTTCATATTGTTGGTCATGGTCTTGTCTGTCTTTTGACTTAACGATTTCTGTCTGCCCTTTTGGTATCTTCGATTTTATTTGCTAATTATGACAGCTGGTATTACATGTACGTTCGTTTATATAACAACACTTGCTTAAGTTCTCAGTGTAGTGTTGTGTGTACAACGTTTGTCATTCGTTTCTTTTCTGTTGGCCACTGTCTTGTTTGTCTTCTGATTTAACGATTTCTATCTGCCCGTTTGTTATCGTCAAATTCTTTTTCTCTATAAACTCTTACATTATACTTACGAACTTGATGATTGGTGATTATTCCGTTTAGAAGAGATACACTACAACGTCCAATTTAATACTTTTTTCTTCACTAGACATCGATGGTATTGAAGTTTTACTTTGCTAATTTGACAAATTCTTTACCATGTAAAATCAAATGATTCTGTCCTTTACTGGATTACTGGTTATGAAACATAAAAGTACAGATGTGCTGTAAAATTATCTAGCAGAATTTATATACTTTAATCAAAACGAATTTCAAAATCCAGTTTTGTTATTGGTGACCAGGATTCATTGTGAAGTCTTCAATATCTTGTTATTCATTATTAACATATATCTTATTCCGCCATATATCAGTCGTTCAGTTGTAGACGTTTACAATATTTATCGTTTGTCGAACTTCACACAACAAATAACAAACTGTGACCTCAACACTCAAATGGGTCAATTAATGATTCAAAAGAATCAATGCAAGAAAACCGCGAACAATTATAACACAAATATATTTAAATAAATTAAGACAATACGTTACACATTTATAGGTAACCCACTTTGCTTAAAATGTTCAAATGGCAGATTATAAACTGAATCTCTAATTTCTCAATCAGTCCCTTTTATCGTCATGGTACGTAAAATAATACACTGATCGTGTTCATGAACGATAAATTGGAAGGTAAAATGAAAGTAGCTTATTTGTTTAGACAGCAACAGGAAATTACGATCTATACGCATGTCTCTAAAAATTATAAGAACAATATTTCTGTGCTTAATATTTTTCACGACTCGAAAAAATGAAAATAAAACACTTTCAAACCATATGTTTTTTTAATTCGAGAGAGAACGAAAAAATCTTGAAATAACGTTGCATTGGAAAAAATAAATTCAACAAAAAATTTACAAATACAAAAGCATAATCATTCAAAGCACTGGTTATTTTCTGCTGATAAGAGTGCGTTCTCGGTACGATAAAACACTTTATTTCTTACGATGTATTATAAACAACATGAAAGGCTTTTAAATACTGTTAAGTTATACACTGTCAATAACAATTCCTTAGAGAGCTGAGAATTTCCACTTTTACAAAACAAAATAACAATTTGTCATTATATAACATATCAAACATTGTTGAACATTGTACCAAATGATAACAAGTAAAGAAATAACACTGTTAACGGCAAGAACATCCAACATAGCAACAGGCGACTCCCTTTCCCATAACCATGTAGGCATAATTGCAGTCAAGGTAGATCAACGACCTCCAATCAACTTGATTATGTCTTGCAACAGACAAGGTTAATTCTCCAATCCTACATATACTCAATGAATTTCGTGCTAAATTGGATTTATTATTTTCAGATGAAAGATTAGCATTTAAGATATATCTTCAAGACGAAGCTTAAACACGGAATCCAGTCTAATAAGTTTCATTCAAATGACCATGCAACATGTAAAAGAGAGAAAAGAACAAGAAAGAAGAAACAATCATGAAATGACCATATCAAAATACGGAGATGGACGCAAGTGGAAGAGAAGGAACAATTCTATTGTGACGTGGTTAATCTCTTGTAATTGTTAAAACATGTATTTCCGATCAGGTGACAATTTGTGTGAAAAGGACCTTTCATTATTAAAGCGAATACATGTTTGATTATATTTGTCTAAAGCTAAAATCTTCAAAATCGCATTTTATCCACAAAAGCCTGGAAACATCATTTGACTAAACGGGTTGTTGATAGTTGCCTTAATGTTTTGTACATGTAATGATACCACTCATGTCAAACCATGGGTATTGGAAAGGAACAGCCATAACTTTCGTCGTCCTTTTTTCAATTTGTGAAAAAGAATAGAGCTCTTTTTGCCATAAGATTAATGCAACCGACCAATTTTTTGTGCAAAGAACACCTGCTAATTATAACCGTATTTTCAAAAATCTGGGCTTTCATTGTTATCTTGATAGTGATTACTGTTTTCTAATAATATAATGCTTGTCTGAAAGCCTTGGAATTGCCCAGTAACTGAATTTGTTTACAATATCAAATATTCTTGACTATGAACGAATAACATTCTATTTCATGGAAAAGAACAGAACAATATGCGGGTGAATTATACGTTCTTACAGAACTATCATAAGCATTGTATAGTTATATTCATCAACCTTAAAGCACTGTATCTTCCTTAAGGCGTCTTGTCTACTGAAGTTAATTAAGGCGTTTAATCTTTCCTTTTTTAAATTGGAGAGCAGAAATCTCTGTAAGCTTGAGTCGACTTTTCTGAGACACAAATTAATTATTATATACTCTTTCTTGGCGGACCAGACAACACTCGTCAATTTTGCGAAGAATTATTCTGCTTCAATGATGTTTGCTCTTTAACATGTTTCACAATAACAGTCAAAGTCATTATATTTATGAAATAGAAAATATCTTCGTGTTTAACAGTTGTACAGTTAGACCTTCAAATTTGAGACAAAGGTTGAGAGTTAAATCAACACAATAAATACTTAAAGACGAAAATGACAATACAAAAAGGAATTCGAAGATACCAAGGGGTCAGACAGAAATCGTTAAGTCGTAGGACAGACAAGACCATGGCCAACAAAAGGAAAGAAAAGACAAACATAAAACACACAACACTACACTGAAAACTAAAGCTAGAGTAACACAAAGCCTACAAAATCCAGGGTGAGTTCTGGTGCTCTGGAAGGGTAAGCAACTCCGGCTCCACTATTGGCACCCGTCGTGTTACTTAGTAAACAAAGCCGATGTATAGTCACAACCGGTATTGGAACGGATTTGTATGCACGACAGTGAGAAGATATACATTGTCATTTGTGACCTACAATCTACATATTATACGCCACAAGCTGCATAAACTCCTAAAGGACACATCAGGATACCAACGTTAAATATTTATATATAATATACAATGGAATCAAGCCTGACTTGTTCTTTGGAATTAACATTGACACCCAGTTCAACAATTTACTACGGAACTATGTTTAAGTCAACGTTGTTTTTACTTTTGTGTTCTACATGCTGACGATACATTTATTTTTGGTACAAAAATTTGCATTATTATCATGTCCTGTTTTTGGAGAGGGGATATTAATGATATTTTACACCAGATCCAATTAGACGTGTTTTGACTAATGTCTTTGTTTAAGAGGTATATGTTTCATTGTGTTTGAATGTTGAACTAGCTATCAAAACAAAGAACGTTACGAGGTCGGTACATTTTTCGTTGTAATTGTGATCTTAGGAGTTAAATATGATACAGTCTGCTTAAAGAGTTTGGTTGTAAGTCGTTTTGTCTGAATAATATCTAAGGTTAGGGTGTTTTAGCGAACACAAACATGTTTAATCCCACCAAATACACGTGCCTGTTTATTGCCGCAACCTGTGGTTGCTTTCATTTTTATCTTAAACTCATTTTACATTGCATTTTTTGGCCGATTATTGTTACATTTAAATGCCATCGCATTTATTTTTTTGGGGTTTATACAGTTTGCTTTGGGGTGGTATATTTGTTCATTGTTACGGCCTTTAGATCGCCTGTAATTTATACCATGTAGATGGCTGTAAAATACATGATGATAATTTAACGTATGAAACAAACGTGACCCAGAACGCGCATTTAATTTCTACAGAAACACAGAACTGACATGTAATGGGTACAGAAAAGGCAGAAACACGTACGTAATGTCAACAAAAAAGGAAAATAAATGATTTTAAATCATGTAAGTATATCTTATTTTATTTTATTATATTTTTTCATTATTAAATATGTCAAAAATAATGCCGCTTTATTTCAAGTGTTAATGCTGATCAATCTGTAGAGGTCTACCAATTGATTAAGCAAATTGGCATTTTTACACCGAAACCTAACGCAAAACCCAATAGCACTTTTACAAATGGAGAAATACTTGACAAACATAGGTCAAGTTTGTCTTCTTTTGTAATTTCAACAGAGCAGAAAAAACAAGGTCCAATCCCAAAGCTGCCGAAGTATCCTTACTAGCATAGTTGCTTTGCGAGTTTGCAAAAATTCGCACAGTAAATGATATCCATCATATCAGCAAATGTCTTCAGAGTAAATGTGATAAACACTGCACTAGAAGTGGCGTAAATTACATGTGTATTGAATTTTTAATGCAATTTTCTCTTAATACATCAAAATAGCTCTTGCAGCTCTGGCAACAACTTTTGACTTTTGTTAAGGTTGTATATTTGTTTAGAATTGGCTGTAGTGGTTTAAAGGATGAATAAATATTTCTCATCCTTAACGACACTTCTCCTTAAATAAAAATGCAATCAATTTGTTTTGTTACAAAATGATGGAAAAAGTTTCTATTATTGAATTTTTCTTTTTGATATAACTTTCTGATTCTTACAAATAGATTTCTGTAGATGACATATTCAAGAAATTTGATATTTTTATTGAACAGCATTTTCGTAAGTTTTACGTTTTTTTTTTTAGCAAACTCTCGCATTGAAATGGTATTTAAAAGAAATGTAGAACAAATGCTAGAAAGTCACGATTCACGTCCTTCATATGTTTATAACAAAGGTTCAAGAGATAATTTTAACCACGTGTAACACGCTTTTGTCGATGTACCTTCATCAGACGCGCTTGAGGACAGAAATAAGAAGATCAGTCACATGCATTTCTGTCACATTCATGGACCAAAATAAACGTAATGTACATTCTGTACCAATTGTAACTGCAATACCCTTATCGCCGGTTGGTATAAAGCATACAGGGAGAAAAACGAAAACGTGAGAAATATGGCCGGATCATTTTGTTTCACGTTCCGCCTTATAGATGATGTCCCTTCGCTGTAGAATTTGGTGGCTATGCCAATCATATTTATACCATTGAACTTGAAATATTGGACGTAAAGCAACAATCAAGCAATCATGAAATCAAAGATACAACCGACACTGAAAGATCTGTTTCTTACCTTGACTTGTATCTAGAAATTAAAAGCGAGGACGGATAAAAAACAAGGCTTTATAATTACTAATGGAACCAGTTCATTATAACTGCGTTTATTGTGTTTCGGTTCTTCGCTAATCAGAGTAATTACAGAAAATCTTTACACGTACATGTTTTAATTATTTTATATCGCAGTCTGTTTCCTTCAATCAGCAGACGTAGAATGACCGCCAGTATTTCAGAAGAATAAAATCAGGAGTAACTTGGCCTAACTAACACGTATGTAACAAAAGCTGTAATAAACTGTCAATTCTATTCATGTGCAATATATTTCATACAATGTATACGCTCAATTACGGATTTATCAAGACGAACTAACATTTGAACTGTGTTATTTTTCCAGTGACATTCTACCGGAACAATCCTCGTTTATAATTTTTGTTTTAATTTATTTGCATGAACTTTAATTGGACATATTGTGAATGTGATTTAATTTTTGTACTTCAAATTTTTACCATCAGAGTTTGGAAATTAAAGGCTTGATTTTTTTATGGACCTCATCTTTATTTCCAAACCACCGGTTACCTAGCTGCACTGGCAGCATATGACTTGTATTTCCTTCTTTCAATTCATGAGTAGCAACATTCTAGCCTAACTGTAAATGATGTACATATCTTTCAGTTGAGGCCATTATCTAGCGCTTGTGGTTCCGATTCAGATTTTTTGATAGAGGGTTGTTTCTGGCAGGAAAGCCAATAATTTCTGATGGAAAGATTAGTTTTTTCATCTTTACGGCTTGTTTGGCCGACATACAATATCCATTTCACAAATGACAACGGCTATCTGCACACTTTCGAATGTTAAGTGAACATTTGTATACGACTAAAAATAATTGTAACTTGCCATCGGTTATGACTACCGACTATCAAATAGGGTGCGACTATTATAGCACCTGAGCTCGATCATGTTTCATAGGCTTTGGATAACAGTGTAGTGTTTTGTGTTCTTCTTTTGTTCTTTTGTACATGTTCTGCCGTGTATCTCACTTAACACTTAACGACTTTCGTCTTCCCCTTTTGTAGCGTCGATTTTTTTGTTGTCTGATTCAAAAAATAGTATCATGATTCAAACAAAACAGCATCATTTCAAGTGAAATGGCAACCTTTTTTCGACGAGTAACACGACGGATGCCACTATTGGAGCAGGAGTTGCTTACCATTTCGGAGCACCTGAACTCATCCCGGTTTTTGTTGGGTTCGTGTTACTCTAGCTTTAGTTTTCAGTGGAATGTTGTGCGTACTATGTTTGTTTTTCGTGTAGTTTTTATTGGCCATGGTATTGTCTGTCTACTGATTAAACGATTTCGATCTACTCCTTTGGTATCTTCGAATTCTCTTAAATGAGTACTTTAAAAAGGTTGTCCCATTACACATTGGAAACTATATTAAAATTGTGCATGACGCCGCTGTCGGTTACATCAACGCTATTGTAAAGAAGAAATGAACAGCTAGGCAGCATGTTCGTTTTTTAAAGCGGATAACTAATGCGGGACACTTTAAATAGTGCATTTTTTTTCTTGAATTTTGTTGTATTTTGAAACCTTGGACAAGCTTTATAAATACATGTATATTGAAAGATGAAAGATGACTGAAAACGTACTGTCGTTTTAAAACAAAAATGCCAAACTCCAGTCAACAGAACCAGAACAGAATCTTCAAGCAAAAAGTAAGAGAAACACAAAATATTGTAGGCCTATAACTGCCTACATAAAAAGGCATTGCCTACCGCTATTTCTAATGATATTTTCTAATTAAAAATATATTCTTCTCAACAGTCAATACATTATATAAGGAAATGATAAATAAATTAATAGATAAAAACAGGAGAAAAAAGCAACAGTATAAACAAATACACATTTACTCAAACAGAATTATCTTAATGCGACATAAAATAGAATAATTCAGACTAGAATATTGATATGGGTATATATAAGTACACGGAATATACATGTTAATTCATAATTTAGTTTTAAGTCTATACAGTTTATTTTAAATTTTTGAAATTTTTAAATGTTGAATAACACCTCTACTCAAAGTTAAAGCTATATCATTCGCGCTTTGTGCAATCAATCAACAAACTTGTAGGCTATAAAGAGTTGAGATTAAGTATTATAGTTGAAACATCGACAGAGAGAAATTTATTTTACTGAAATTAATTCCAAATGGAATAAAAAGACATATTATAGTAATTAATTATTTTAAGAGTTAAGTAATATATTGCCACATTAATCACTTAGTCTACTTTAATTAAAAACTTGTCAGAAATAAAACCGAAACAACAGATCAGAAAGCAGTTATAGAAAAGTTCACCAAAAGTTTTAATTAATAATTAATTTACTAATAGATATATTTATTTAGATCTTTATCAGAAATCTAGCATGTCACTAATATTTTATCATTTGTTACAAATTGAGTTCAATAAATAGCCGAATAGATTTTTATTTAATAAATAAAATGTGTAAAGGCGTTAAAATATTTACTAATTAACAACAATTTCACAATCAATGACACAATGAAAAATATATTCCAAATATCAAACCAAACAAACAAACGCATAATGGAAAGTTTGGTATTTGAACACACGTAATTGAAGTCAAAATTATACATGTTATAAAGATAGAATTCACTCAAAATAGTTGACAAGACTGTACGTTCAGTGACATTTCATGACTAAAAGTAATATGAACACATTTCAAAGTAACTTCTATCCAATTTTAAATCACTATTATGTATGACCACCTCGAGCGCTAGAACTGTTCTGTGTCTGTGTCATAGACTCGATTATTTCCGCACATTATTATTGCCTAATATCCGTCGTTATTCGTGTAGTAAAATTTAGCAAAGACGACCTAGGGTATGCGGTGGCGGTAAGCGCTACCGCGCACGTTTATCCTGTCGGTCCTATAGTTGTGCAACCGGATTCTAATCTGAGATTTGGATGGCAATTTAGTCACTCGTAATACGAGATGTGTGTGGCCTAGCATTTGCCTGGTGGAATAACTCACTTTATCGATCAACAAAACGAACAGGCTGAGGTGGAGGGTTTCAACTTTGAACCTTTGATGCTGCTAAATTGTCTGAAGCATGCTCATTATCTTATTAACGGTCAAAGGAGATTGGCATTTACATCATAACAATGCTTTCGCTGAAACCGTCTACTTCCTAAACATATGCGAAAAACAAATGTATTTTTCTACGACGGTATACATGCATTCTTTTATCGCGCTTCGAGGCAGAAACCGAGACTAGTTGCTGAACCATATACAGCCCCTAAATCTGTTGCACCAACTGATTATTTCCCTCCTGTCTAATGGCAACAATATTGGTCAAAAGTATGGTCTTCTGGGGCAAATGCAGTCGGTTTCTGACTTCTCCGCAATTCAGGTATTACAACTGAATTGACTGCTTCGGTAACTGATCGATTCCGTAAATTTGGAGATCGGGATGTAGCGATCCTTTTCTGGTGTAGTTATGTGTGAACTGCGACTTCTGGGACGGTAATTAGTAGAGCCAGTTTGCTGAAATATGTTCTCTAGCTGTGAGTGTGTTTTCGGTTCCTCCTACTTTGAATAAGGTGATACCAACCTTTAGTCGACTTAATTTTTAGTGGTAGCATCCAAACTTGGCATGCCAAAGTTTTAACATTATGGTAAACTTAAGGGTCAAATTTGATCATATAAACGCTTCAGTTTAACAAATGCGAACACTACAAAGTTATCGTTAAAATAGTTCGCGGCAGAAAATAGGGTACTCACTTTTGCAGTGTCACCTTTCTCTTCCGGCAGTAAGTTAAACTAATGGAAAGACGCCTTATAATTTAAACTTACCTGTAAAATTTATAAGCTTTAATTATCTATTACATTTTACCTTGTTAGTTTTAAAAAATGATCTGAAAATTAAAGCGTAGCTATTTATCCTTTTTTGAACATTTTGTCTTTCCTGGCTTTATGTAGACTGAGTTGTATGCTCTTAATATTTTTGGGTACTGGAATGTATGTTAGATAGGTATAGTTCACATCATCGATGTTCAAATTGACTTCGAAAACAGCTGTGTACAGCCTTACTATTAGTCAGTTTGGTCAAGTTACCTTATTAAAATTTCATTAGAAGTATACAACTTAGCCATCCAAGTAATTTATTTGCCTTATGCATGATTTATTTCCAGTTTATATCAGTATTCATAGTTTCATTTTTTCTGTAGACCTCATACGGACAAACTAAACTGCGCTTGTGAGTTACTATGGTCTTCATATGTTGTTTCTAGCTGGGTACTAATTTCAGCTAAAACACTACAAAGGATTCAAGAATTTTACAATTTTATAACGGTTAATCATGCTGAAGAACTTTTGAAATTTAAAAATTTCGAATTCCCGTGCTTTTTTGTTGAATTGTGAAGTTATCAATGATGTTTGCCCTAATACTTTATTCTTTATGTTCAAAGAATTGTTAGATTTGTCAACTGGCTGATACTGTACCTTTTTGACTGCATTAATTTGTCAGGCGCGACGAAAAAACGGATCATGCAAAACGCTTTTCTGTTTTGTCAACATTGACCTAAACATGTCTCAGTTATATCGATGAGACTTTCAAAACTTAAATAAATATAAAATTGAAAAATATGGGGTAAATGGGGTAAATGTAAGAGAGACTGCACACCAACCACGGGCAAACAGAGGAATTTACAAATCTAGAAGACTCCACAAGGCCTTTATCCTGCCTAAGAACAAAAATCTCAAAATATCTTTGAAAACAAGTAATTTAATTAGTACGTTCTCTAGAGACCAAAAGATTCATGTAACCCCTACATGCAATATCTAGAATGTCTGAAGATGTATGTATGGAGAAGTACTTAAGAATTGCATATGGACTTCTATAACTTTTTTTCTAGTATATGTCCTTATCCAATTTATGCAGACACAACCTTCAGTGCATTTGGGGATAAGGAATGGGTCAGATTAGCACTTAAGTGTCAAATGCTAAACAAATTAGACGCAAATTGAAATGTCAACGTCCACAGCGGTCTAAATTCACGGGGAATTGGGTCAGTTAAGCCGACATTCTAATGAAAGTTTAGAGACTTAAAATTGTGTGTATCACCACAGGAGTTTTTTGTTCTTGTTTTCCTTGTACATTCTACAGTTGAACATTGATGAATTTTGTAATGAGTTTGTATAATATATTTTAATTGGAAAAAGTTATTAATTGAAATTTGAGATACAGAATTAATTGTTAGAACATTTTTATCTAAACAAACTACCGAATAATAGAACATTTTGGCGTAAAAAATTAAGGTCCTGACAATATGATCTATGGGGTAATTAATAAAGGTATTTCTATTTTACTTTTATATCAATACTTACATGTATATACTAATATTTTTTACAGAATTGAAAACATTTTGGCTTTGGCTTTTCATATCTACTATCCTTAAAGTGAAATATCGTAAGGTAGAATATTTGGTAATGGCCTTATTTGTTGCCATTTTTTGAATTAAAAATAAAAATTGCCTCACATCTTTTATTTCTTATTCATTTAAAAATTTAAAATTAAAAGCAAATATAATAACAATAATTTTTCACGATTCCGACATGTTAATGGTTTACATTTTTGGAAAATATTCAGGTAAGAGCAGTATTATTTTACATACACGATTTTTTATTTGGGGTGATTTAGAGATTTTAACAAAAGGAAGGGTATGCCACCCTTGTTCAAGGCCTTGTGTAGACCTCTAGATTTGTACATTCCCATTGTTTGTCTCGTGATTGGAACGCAGTATATGTGACATTTAACTCGTATCATTCCATTTTTAAGGCAGTGATAGTATCCTGATTTGTGCAAATTTATCAACATTTTTCAGTCTATGATTTTGAATTTTCCATATTTATTTAACATTGGTAATTTTGTATTTTGAAACCACTGGGTCGATACCTCTGCTGGTGGAACA
>JARWCS010068261.1:0-15736 GCA_034783895.1 Geukensia demissa | reverse complement strand
ACTGTCTACGGACGCCGACACCGACGCCGACATGCCCATAACATAATACGACCACAAAATTTTTGCGGTCGTATAAACATATGTGAAACATGCGTAAACATGTGTGTTACCACATGCGTGTCACGTGTGGCATTTTTCGTCTCATTCACTATTACTGCATGTTAGTATCAACTAACTTCATTTCAGTAGGTCTATTTAAAAACCTTTCATTTAACATGAACAATCCACAGAAGCAAATTTTAAATTCCAGCAGTGGACCATAGATTAACTTTCCACTGATTAACAACACAGTAGATATTTTATTTTATTTTGCCTTGCCTGGGTCCAACGTATGCTACTATTACTGCATATGGGAAATTAATCAAACTACTATACAATATTTAAGCATGACAGAATGAAAGGGACCCCCTTGCATACCAAAATGGTTAAAGGGAGCATGATATATGAGATGCACCAGAATGAATTTGAAATTAAACTGCTTTTATACTGTTTTGCTAGAATCAGTACAATCAATTCCTAAAAGCTTGTTCTTGACTAGAAAAAGTGATACATTTACACTATACATTTACATGCAAAGGTGGTCTTTATCTGACAACACTCAAATACTATTGAAATATAGATTTATTATGCAGAGAACACATTATATTTCAGAAAAAAAAACTTTTCACCAGAAACTGTTTTCTAGTCAACCTTTCTATCTATCTATATATTATGCTAATAAAAATTACGATCTACATAGAAAATATTAAAACAGATAAATCATGCGAGGATAAATCAATTAATAAAAAATACAAACAATTTATACTATGAAGACAGCAAGTGTAGCACCAATTTTAATGGCAGAGTGACTAGCATGCAATTCACATAACAGATTTCTAACGGTTTGACCAGGTTTGAAATTTTTCATTTCTTTCTTTTTTAAGTCAAATGAGAAGGAATTTTAAGGCCTGCATTTGGCCTGAAATTCAAATCTTCATAAAAATATAAAAAGGAGATGTTGCATGATTGTCTATGAGACAGTCGTCCAAAAAATTTGAAACACCATCATCTGAATATTAAGCGTCAATATCAATCACTTTTATTTCCTTGCAAACTTTATATATCATAAAAACTATATCATGATTTTGGTAAAATTTTTAGGGAACAAGCATTTTGTAGATATTATTTGTCTTGTACAAATGTAATATAGAGTGCATTCATGTTCAAATTTTATAATTTCTACAATATCCATATAAATATTAATATATCTTTACTGAACATATATGTATTTTATACTTTCCGTAGAGAAAACTTTAAAAAAAATCCATATTTTTGCACCAAAATGAGAGCAAAAATAGAAAATGTTCAAGTTTTAGTATTAACCCATGATGAAGTACATTTATATCGCCAAAATAGTGTTACATTTCAAATACTTAATGTTAATTCTACATGAATTCCTTATATGACTCGAAGAACATTGAAATTTGGCAAAATACTTGGTCCAAAAAACTGCATTGTTGAATAAAGTCTGATTCAATTAAATAATCAAATAAAATAAAATATAAGGTTTCGATACTGCAAATTCAGAAATTAATATATTGCTTTTTTTATTGCGAATAATGTGACTGGGTGATAATCACAAAAATAAGAACTTGTATTTTTACATCTGTTAACTATATTAGCTAACAGGTTTTCTTAAAATTACATTAATTTACCAGCATTTTGGAGTGAAATTTTAAAATTGCAATAATAAATGAATGGAATAATTTCTAAATTCATAAAGTTTCTTTATTGTCTTGTCTGGATTAACCTACGATCTGTAACCTTATAATTTTTAGCTCTGACATAAAAACTGTTATTTGAAGAAATTTCAAACAATTTGTTGTTATTTTAAAATCTCAATTACCTGCAGATTAATATGAAAAAAAACACATTTACTTGGATGTATATTAACTGTTAATTTTAGAGCTTTATTTGTTTTTTTGTTTCTTTGTTTGGGGTTTAACACCACTTTCAACAATATTTCAGTCATGTCACAGCGGTCAGTTTTACTGGTGGAGGAAGCCGGAGTACCCAGAGAGAACCACCAACCTTGGGCAGATAACTGACAAACCTTATCACTTGCAATACAAATTAAATGTAAAGTCAACCCGTTTTTGTGTGAACTGTAGAGGTAAGTTTAAATCAACTACCTAGACCACTTGGCCACCCAGGCCCCAACTTTGGAAAGAACCTTCCAGGGATGCCTCCTTGAATCCATTTTGCCAAGCAGTTTTACAGGAGAAATAGAAAAATGTGAAAAGTTTACCGAAGGATAGATGACAGATGCCAAGTGATGTTGATTCTCATTTCAGATACCAAAATTGAAATTTTCAATTTAATTATTAAAGGAAATGACTTTTGCAGAAATTCACAAGATAATCAAGGGATAAAAGATATTAAAGCTCAAGGGTATGCTTACAAGAATTGCCTATAATAGCCATATTATAAGTCTGATCAGGAGGAAACAAGGAAACTTTGTAAAGGACATTCCATCAAAGCTTCCTGTCAAGTTTCATTCCATTTGGCATTGTTGTTTCAGAAGAGAATATTCTTGCGTGCAACACCCGTCGTTGCCACAACTGTAAGATAATAGTGACTTTTGGGTTTAACATTACATGTTTACCAAGAGAAAATGAAAAAAACAAAAAACCAGAGAAAAGGAACAAGTCAACAAACATGGTAATCTTCAGAAGATGAACAAGACTGTACATGAGATAAGTGTACATATAAAACTTAAACCAAACATACTATTACTGTTACTTGGTGCAACAGACTTTCACACTAATGAAAGCTCTGTCAGTTTTTTTACTAGGTGTGAAAGACCTTCACACTAATGGAAGCCCAGTCAGTCCTGTTATTTAGTGTTACAGACCTTCACACTAATAAATGCTTAGTCAGTGCTATTATTAGATGTGACAGATTTTCACACTTATGAAAGGTTGGTCAATCCTGGTACTGAGTGTTACAGACCTTCACACTAATGGAAGCTCAGACAGTCTTTTTACTTGGTGTGACAGATTTTCACATTAATGAAAGCTTGGTCAGTCTTATTACTAGGTGTGACAGACTTTCAGATTTATGAAAGGTTGGTCAGTCCTGTTACTGAGTGTTACAGACCTTCACACTAATGGAAGCTCAGTCAGACCTATTACTAGGTGTGACAGACTCTCACACCAATGAAAGGTTGGTCAGTCTTATTACTGGGTGTGACAGACTTTCACACTAATGGAAGAAAACAGTTGGGTGTCAGATTTTTCCTAACATATTTTAAGAAACAAACCAACACAAAAATTTACATGTAAATGATTGTAGTGACAGCAATTTTATTGAAATACAACACATTATTTATGATCATTTTTACCATTATAAAATGTCAATTTGAATGACTGAGGTACCCTGACATTTAGCAAGAATCAACATATACTTGATATAGCCCTACAGATTAATAGGTTTCAATTTTGAAGTGTTCTCCTAGATCAATATCTTGCTAATGAAGAAATATAAATAAAGAATTTTTAAATTATCTATTACTGTTAGCATTATCAAGGATCAAATATAAGGGGGTTTCAACTAATGCAAAGCTCTGAGAAGTTTTTGTTTTAAAAAACAAATTACAAACTGCAGACAATTATTGTTTACAATCTCAATGGAATAGCAAACTTAATGTACAACTGTTCAATGATGCTTCTAAATTTTGTTTGGCCAAACCATTTCATAGATTTAAGAAATGTGAAAAAGATCTTTAATGAAGAGACATGACAAAAGCTCTATGGCCTTTCTTTCTTAAGACAATGCACATTCAGAATTATTAATTTTCTCCAAATTTTAAGATTTGAAAAAGTATATAAAAAGACTGGGCTTTCATTTACAACAAGTACTTTTACAATCTGACTGATTTTTGGGGGCAAAATAAGAACTTTGCTGCACCTGATCCTTTGAAATTTTGGATCAGGATATTTTGTTATTCAAACAATTTATAATATGTATGTATCTGACACATATTGAATTTCAAATAATTTTTTAATGTAAAAATAATTGTTTTTATCTTCATACAAATATTCTTTTTTTGGCCACAATATGGTTTCGAAAATATTTTCCTCTCACGACATATGACTTCCTAGCATAATAGAGAGATGAATCAGATATTGAAATGTGTGTCATATATAACACATGAGGTATTATCATTTCATCAAACTAGCACCACCCTAAAACTGATGTCCAACATATTGTATAATCATATGTTATGTTCCCTAACTCAATGTTCTTGATGTAATTAACAACACAGTCAATTATTTTTCTTTTTGTGTTTAATTGGAAGCTGATGCAACTTAAACAAATCTTGAAAGGATCTGGGACTCCAACATTCATTCTCACAAGCAAACAACCTATCTCATGTTGTATCACAACTTTATTGTGACAGAAAGCTTTATGCCAGTCAGTTGATGTTTCACATAATGGAAATTCCTAAATCTGTTAGCCCTCAAGAAAGGGCATACTAGAAATCATGGGTTGGGGTTGTGGGCTGGGGTGATGAGCCCGTTTTGAGCTCATGGCCCCAGCCCATGTTGTCTATCATGCCTCAAGAAATTGAGATTTACTAGGTTTTTTTGTTTGCTTATTCTGTTCATGATCTTTTTGTGTTTGCTCCATATCTGTATTTTATTACAGTACATTGATGGCAAGTCACACAACCCTTCTGGTCTTGGTGTGAAAAATAATCTTCACAGTGTGAATTATGGTTGACTTTAATTGCCTATTGGGTTTTAAGTCAAGCTAATTATTATTATAATCAGATATGTTATATTGACAAGTTCTGTGATATAATTGGCTGTGAGGGTATTAGTTTTTTTGGAATAAGAAGACAAAGATGACAGTCATGTTTCTTTTCAAAACAATCTGTAACTATATATACAACAAGCTAATAGATTACAATAATAATTCAATTAATAATACATGCAGGAAACAGATATATGCAGATGATATGTTGTTAACCTAGAGTCATCATATTCTTGAGAAAAACCTCATAAACACTAAAACTCTGCTATTACACAATTTTCCTAATAATTTCAGTGCAAAGCTATAGACATGCTAAGTTTAATTATTCGTTCTTTGTGGTAACTTTATACAAATTAACTACCAGATCATAAGGGCTGTTATTTTATAAACTTCATTAAAGATTGTGACTTTTCCAAAGTACAAACACATGTAAAACATGCTAAGAATTCAGCCAGCAGGCATAATTATTCTGCAGAAGTGAATTGTTAGATTTTATTAATTATAAGGTCTATGCCAAATATTGAACTCTGATTACTGTTCTTCATCTCAAGATCAATATCTTGAGGCAGGCCATTACTATAATACATTGTGGCAAAAAGAGAATGATGAACTCTGGCAGCAAAAACCCTATAATCATAAATTTCTAGTTTTGTCAATTAAAATTATTTTAATTGATCAGTTCCATGGCAACATAAAATTTAAAACACCCAACATTGAAATTTTCATGTGAGAAAGCTTGCCAAAAAGTCTGTTTTTCTCTTAATTTCTAATGTGGTTTTCATTATTTGACAAGTTGATTAGAATTAAAGTAATATATGCTATTTTTATGGAACATATTGATATGCAGACTCAGCTTTTGGCTCAATAAATCTACAAATCTGTACGATTTCATTGAGTTATTGAGTCCACTTACTTAATCTTACAATAAATTCTTCCTAAATAGTCATTATCAGTATAAAAATTAAACTTTAATGAATTAACTTTTGTTTTTAATAAAGTAGGAACTATCTTCTGAGAATTGCTGCTGAACACACTACAGCATGAAGATCAACAAAATGAGCATTTTATTTTCAAAGCAGAAAATTCTGGGTCATATTTTAAATTAGAATACAATAAACAAACCTACCTGATTTTGAATCATGGCAAGAATTCTGACATTCTTCCTGAGTTGCAAAATTATTGTCTCCAGGGTCACAACCTCCGTACCAGAATTGACGACAACCTTTCTCTGTCTGATTGTAGTACCATCGTGTTGTAAAGTTCCTACACGGTCCAATTTCAGGATCTTTTAAGCATATTTCTGATGAAACTGAGAAAACACAATGATATGAAATTGTAAAAGTTATCCAAGAATATAAAAACTTGTCCATACTGGCCAGACAGTAGTTGAATCCCTGAGTAATTAGATATTTGGTTCTATAAGTATCCCTGACTCACTTTATCCTTCTGTAATGAGCACCTAGGAAATACTCCCTTCAGAACACTTCATTAAAAATTCTTTAATTTCACTGAGCTATTTGTAAACTTATTATATCCAGTATCTCATGAATGAACAAAATTTCCACAGGTGATGTAAATATTTTTTTGGGGATATTTTCCACTTTTATAAATCACACTATCCAATTTAATAATAAAAAGCCATAGGACCAGAGTATAATCACTGAAGGATCCCACTACAGTGATTTAAATATGCATTCTATCCCTAATGTTCACTGGCTCATCAGGCTGTGTACTCTAGTTAGTGGGTATGCATAAGTATAGGATGAGACAACTTTGTTTGTTTTTGGATATAAGACAAACATTAGGTTGGAATTTTATTGGAGACTATAACCCCTTCTATACCTTTAAAGGTAACACCTCTTTAACTTTTATAGTCAGTCAAGAGGCCATATTCAGGAGAATCAGAAAGCATTTAAAAATTTGAAATATTTCAATTAATTAAATTACTTTCAACCAGTGATCTGGGCAAATTTGCGTTAAAAAATTAAGAGATTTAAATACTGTAGTTGAAAATGTAAATATTGATAGATGTAAAATAGGTATATAAAGTGACAGAAAAAGAAATATTTGGAAATAATGAACAAGTTATGAATTGATGAATGAATGTGTGTGTGAAAGAATTAATATAGCATGAAAACTGATATTACAGTTTATAATTTCATTCATTGGTAATATTTCTGTGATCGCATTTTTATGCAAGTATGTCATGAAGGTAAATATTTACTACACACTTTATTAAACCTTGTAAAATCAGTCAGTTGTGAATATTGCTACTGTGTTCAAATTTGCTGGATAATTAATCAGCATTAAATTGAATTATGAGATTAAATTTTGAAATTAATTTTAACCCTGGGGTCAGTGATGTAACTGGTACCAGTGGTCTTTGGATAAAGTTTAAAGTTTAGGATTAAGCTACAACATAAGGGAATTATTCAATGTGAATTTTATATGTGAAAACAGATGTATTCTTACAAAATAGTTTGCAAAACAGTTCAAAGCTCTTAGCAAACTGGAGTGACCAACACACACCTAATACCAAACACTGGTGCAACAACATAATTTTTGGGGAGGAAAAAATGCACAAAAATTCAGTCTTTTTTACAGTGGTCAACAGAAACATCAGGCTTATCATTTCATTAAAAAATTTTATATTTGTAAAATTATTTGCCACTCTAAAATTTGACAAATTATATGAATCATATCAATAATTATTTTGCTGCTGTTTTAGTATGATATTAGACTTTAAAAAAAACTTTAAAGTGACAATATTGATGTTCTGTTATTCCCATATCCATCAATTATAGAATTTCTAGTACATAGTGATGGTATCCCACTTGAAATTTTAATCCTCATCAACTTAAATAGGAAACTGTTGTTTCAATAAGTGTAAAAATTGGCAAGTAATATTAAAATTAGAACAATTATTTGTAAAACGAAATTATTTTTCACAGATTAAATACCATGAACCATCTTTTGTATGACATGTAACTTTTCTATTGAAATGTGACAGGTAGAATTTCGGGTACAGGTAAAAATTGTTGATTTGGTTGAGTAAATCAGTGTGATGTTTTAATGGCCCCACTCCATGTGTTTGATGTGACAGTAGAACCTGCCATGAATAGTTGATAGGGTTATAATCAGGGGTCACAACCCATTTTCCCCTGTTGTCTGTCAATGGTCATTTAACAATACGAATCACCTTGATTTTTACTCAGATTTTTGAAATTATTTACATGAAAGTGATCAGCTGATGTGAGCATTTTTGACATTGTCCTACAAGTTACTGAAAATAAATCAATGGTCCAAGTAACTGTGGGCTACATTTTTAAAGACTGTACTCCCAATATGGATAAATGGGCAGTTATTCTTTATCTCAGACAAATGTTAGATAACCAGTGCTTGATCTGACAATTCTAATAAAATTTCACTCAATACTGGGACCTAAATTTGCTCCAATATAATTAATGTTGTATAAGAGATAACACTTGCTTTCTAATCCAATGGACAAACAGCCTACTTATAAATAAACTCTATCATCAACTAAATCCATTTTACAAACAATTTCACACAATATAAGACCTCACTATCATAGAAATAAATGATAAATAGGTATTTCACTAAGGAATCTACAGATATTATCTTCCTTCAAAAGATTCAAAACTTAAAGATTAAACATAATTTACTGAAATTACAAAGGATTCCAAATGAGCAAATAACAGCACAAAAATGGTAAAAACCATAAAAATTTTAAATGTTTTCAAATGCATTTTTGATGGGATAGTTGTAACTTGATTCATAAAGTACAAAACAATTATTTTTGATTTAATGAAAATCACACACCCTTTCTGTATTTTATAAACATCTTTAGACTGAAATAAAGTTAGTTTTGTGAAAATGTATGCAACAACCCTGTTTAAAAATTAAAGTTAAGTAATATGCACCAGGCATTAAGTCTGTTCATTTTGTTGAATTAAAAGTACACCTGCACTCATGTAGCCTTATTCCTGCAAATTGGAGCTTAACCAAAATTTTTTTTACAGTTGGACTATAAAGACAAGTAGTTAGTTAGGCATTGTGCTAATGTGGCATAACCCAGAGTATATTACTGGACATAATGGTACTAATTAATATCTTACACTGATCAAACTTTATTATCGACCAAAAACTCTGTCAGCCAAAAGCTCATTATAGCTCATGTTGATCAAATGTAATACACCAACTCTAAAAAAAACTTATTTATTATTATTACATCCTTAAAATGTTATGTACCTATGGACAAAGGACCACTGACATTGTGAGGATGTTATTATTATGAATATCTATAACGGTGAAAGTAGTGAAATACTCAATTTTTAGTAGTGAAATAATATTTCATATTTCAACCTAAAATCTTGACCTCATGATTTATTGTCATTATAGAGTAAAGGTATTGAAATTCCAAACAAAGTAAATATGAAAATGAAAAGATATAGGGTAAATGTCAGAGATCACAAGAAACACAAATCTAGAGGTCTCCACAAGGCCTTCAACAAGGATCAAAATCTGAATAGCTCCATTCTAATTCTGTTCTGGCAACCTTTACATCATCCATTGATATTTCAGCTTTCACTGTATTAGAAAATAGAAGATGTAGAATGATTGACTAGGAGACAGCTATCCAAAAGTCAAAATTAAATCAAAACAACCCATGATTGTGACAATTCTGAACCATGATCATCAGAGAGGGGGAGTAAAACAGGTCTCACGCTTCATTAACCAATCAATTAGTCAGGTGAAAACCACAAAAAGAATTTCAAGTTGACTAACTTAGTCATGAATAAATGTGGCAAGTACTAACTACTTTATAATGTATCAATGATAGCACTTGATCTATGACCATTATTTCTAAACAGCTCCAATGAGTTCCAATGAATATCCAATGAAAGACAACTCCAAAATTCTTACAAAATTTGGATGCCTCTGATTGTAACATTTGATATATTAATTCATTACTCAGGTCAATACATTCAAAGCATAGTTGTCAGATTTTTATTCATTTGAAAACTATCCTAAAACAGAAAAAAATGTTACTAATTGGAAAACAATATTTGTGAATCTTGCTTTTTCTGCATTGGCCTTTTTGTGTTCTAAATTAATGATTTTTGTCTGTCCCTTTTAGTATCTGTAAATTTTATTTAGGGTAACAGCAAATAATTTTCAAATTAAAAAAAAATACCAAATACAGAAATAAAAACCCCTCTTTCCCCAAAAAATTTATTCTGTCCAACTGAGAGCATTAATTTGCTGTGTAGGATGTTTATAACATTAAACCCCCTCTCCCTTGCGCTTTAGAAAAAGTCACTAGTCTTGATGAACTTCATTAATGTACCAAATTCATCCAACAACAAAACAGACAATACCTTACATATATTGATGACCATTATGTACAAGGTGGGTACCTATTTATTACTTATCTTGACAATACTTGACATAAAATTTGTAGGTAAATAATAGGATCATATCCTATCATTAAATAAACATGATGTATAATTTACTATTCAATTTCACAGTGAGCTGACAAATTAAAGGAACTAAACAAATTTTTATGGCACTTTTAAGAACTGACCATAAGAGAACCAGGTACTGGGTAATGATAATGTCAACAGATGACCATAGACAGCTGGATACTGACCATTAGGTCTCATAATAACTACATTGACAATATTCGTGGAGGCCATATAGGGGTTGTTCAGTCATTAGAGGATTTTGATGAAGGTAGAACTATCCATTACAATCACAATGGTGAATTTAAAATGATGGCACTTAGGAGTATGCTATATATTTAGGTAATTATATATGCAGAGAGGGAGGGCACTATTCAATGTCAGTATAAGTCTGATGAAAATGTGAAGTTGACATCCTGGGTACAGATGCACTTTCCAAGAAACAAATGTATTACCTAACTTCTTACAACTTACTCAGGATATATCCTAATTCCTATAATAAAACTAACGAGAAAATATCCCAACCTCGTAAACTTACCAACATATACCATTATCTATTAAAATTACCCTTAAAAGCCCTGACCTCTTACAACTTACACATAATATACCCTGACTTACCAGGAAATATTCCTACCTTTTATAACTTACCAAAATATACCTCCTCTCTTAAAATTACCCAAAAAAACCCTTACATCTTACAACTTAATAGATGCGGTAAATAGCTTTACATGCAGTAAATTATAGAACTACATATACTGTGGTATCAATATCAGTATACAAATTATTTTTTGATTAACCTTTTGAAAATTTTGAAACTTTTGATTTTTCCACCTTTTATACAAGTTTCCCATAACCTTAATAAACAGGAACTCTCATTTCTCAAAGTGGGCATTTGATAAAAATAGATCAACAATGTATATGCTGTAATAGTGAGCTTTTTCTTGGATGAAAAGAGTTACTACAAAAAGATACACTTACTGGACTTGTAAGGAGATGATAAATTCAATTTTCATCTTGAAAAAATTTAAAACAGTTTTGGGGACAAAATATATCAACAGGTTGTAGGAATTCTTATCAGTACCAACTGTGCTCCTTTACATGTAATTGCAGACTTATTCCCTCACTGTCATAAATCCCAGTTTATTGTCAAACTCTAGAAAGATCCTTCCAAAGCTGATTTAATAGATAAATTTGATAATATCTAACACTATCTTGACCAGATCTTTGTAGTGTATAACCTGATTTCTCCAAAACTGTCACTACACTTTATCCTATAGAACATACGCAAAATAAAGCTAATCAGGACTGCAACAGTTGTATTTTCTGGATTTAACTATTTCTGAATCAAAATTAAAATATACAAAAAGAGAGACACATTTTAATTCACTATTGTAAATTTTCCCTTCCTTGATGCAGATGTCCATTTGACTCCTTCATATGGTGTATATCTATTCTCAACTTGTTCAATTTGCCTAGGTACATCACAACCAACATTTATGGAATGTTGTTAAAAAAGCTAGTAAATTTAACCGCAACCCAGTTATCAGTTACTTGAATAAACTGATCCTTTATAGCACAAATATAAGTGTTCTTTGGAATCAACACTGACTCTCTGCTCAATAATTTACATTAAAACTAATTCTAGTCATTATTTTGTTACATTTGTCCTACATACTGTTGATAACTTTTTACTCTGCTTTGCAAAATGCCTTGTTTTCTTTTGCTTTTAATGATATTTTCACACTTAATCCAGCTGGTTGTAATTTGAATGATGTCTTAGCTAAAGAGAACTGGGTATATTATTAATTGTGATTGGATTTTGAACTAGTTTTTAGAAACAGCAAGTACTTTTTCAAGGTTGATACATCTTGTTATCTCTTGTTGCATTTGTAGTTGTCTGCTTACTATGTAGCGACTACATAAGTTAAATCTGATGCCGTTGGTATTGAACAGTTTTTTGTCACACAACTGTCCAAGGTTAGGGGGAGGATTGAGCACTCACAAACACATTTAATATTAAGGGTCTTTTTCAGTTTGCAATAGGGTATTGTCAAAAGCCTTAGAACAACTTGCAGCTTAATGTAACTTAAACCTTTTCCTTTTTATATTTTATGTAGGTATTATTATATTAACTATAGTTCCTAAACAAATTATATATTTTGGTAAGTTTGATTACTAGGATATTTATCAAACATTTCCAGTGAACTGTCAACATTCCTGATGTAAGACAACAAGTGTTGGCTATTATTGAATAATAAAAAGCCTTACTATGACAATAAATGTTAGATTCTAATCAGAATTTAACAACAATTTAGAAAACTCAAGATAATTCTATCATTGTTTTTATCTATGGTTCCACCCAAAAACTTTTTTTTTCTAAAAACACAATAATCTAAACTTTTAGGAAGTTCCAACCTACTTGCTTAAGATATTCTAAATATCAATCTTCTGCAATTCTTATGAATGATACAATGCTAAATTCCAACTTGTGATTTTGCAATGGCAGCCATCTGTTCAATTTCCAGGTTTACTAAGAGGTGTAATCTTCATTTCTTTATATCAAAGGGGATAAAAAGTAAGATTTTCCATTAAACAGTTTTTACAACTTTCAAGACTGCATACAACTTCAAGTTTTCAAAAGTTCTGTAAGTTATGGCTTAAGATTTAATCAAGCAATCACAGGTGGATCAAGCCAATGCTTCATGTTTGGTCTAAAAAAGGGGGCCTTACAAAAAATTCTTGTATTTTTTTTTACTTCTTTTTCTACAGAATAGGAACACACTGCCCCCCCCCCTGATGTACATATGTAATTATTAAATTACTGATATATATCCCATATAAGCCTCTTCATGCTGGTTCAACATTTTCTATTTAGTGATGATTGCAGACAATTTATTAAGGAATCGGTGTTGCAATGTTGAAAACAATCTTCAGACAAAACAAAAAGTTTAGGTCTAACATTTACTCTTATGATCCACTTTGGTGTCTGTTTAACATAATCAATTTGAGTTTATATAAATATTTCATGGTTTTCAGTGAATAATTAATAGTGGAATAAATTAGTAAAGTAATGAATTTGTTTATACCAACAGTAATTCATCTACATGTGTTTGAATAAATTTGTTTCCATGGTATCATAACCATTTTCAAGTTTACAGTTTAATTTTAAAGTTGATCAGAAATATAAACCTTTACATCAAAAGAGTTGCATATTCATCTTTGACTTATTCTCTATAAAACATTTAAATGATTTTTATCTGATGTCTATCAATATTTGAAATGAAAAACTAATTTATTAGTGTTTATATATTTGAAATAAAAAACTGATTTTTTAGTGTTTATATAGGGTATGAACCTTGTCACTGTATCAAAAGGTTATCATATTACATATTGTTTGAATTCTTTTTTCCCCTCAGCTATGGCTGTAGTTAAAAAATTTAAATTTACCCATAGGGGATAATTTTTTCAACCTTGTAAATCTGCTTCATTTTATGAATGTAACCAACCGGTTGTCTCAGGTAACAAAACATTTTATGGGGGTTTATGTCAAATTAAAGATGAAATGTTAAGAATAAAGTTGAATTATTCTAGATATAATGCTGAAGCAATTGCAATACTTATATCTATTCTCAGGCAGGATTTTTCAATGTCTATAATTTAACATAGAGGGTTTATGGTAAAACTCTTTTGCTAGGGAAAACATAAATTTTAACTGTGGGATAAGTTGTGGCAAACAATTAGAATTCCAAAGATATATAACATGACAAACTTCCTGGCTGAACCTTCAATATATTTTGTCTTAAGTTATGGCAAATTTTGTTTGGTTGTACATAACCTGGTACTATTGTATGTATGTATTGGAATTCACCTCTGATGTTAGAGCCCTCCTTGATAACTGTGAGGAACAATACTCCCAACATTGGATTAATGGAGTATTGCCACTAACTATTAACAACCAACCATCATTGACAATGCCCTCCCCTTCACCTAAGGAGTGTTAAGACACTGGCGGATGAAGCTAAAGTACTCGTGGAAGAATCACTGGACATAAACCAAAGAGATGTCTATTAGATTGATCTCTATTTTGACCTAATGAGGCCTCCATAAACCCAGTGATGTTTATGGGCGGGTGAAAATTGTCCTTGTAATGTACTAAAATTTACAACGCCCTAAGCTATGATTGTAACTGGCACCTTCAGTAGTGTAGCCGTCTGTCTTAACCGTTCCACCACAAACCCACACAGAGTATTGCAGTTTTTCATTTTTAACTAGATGAGTCTTAACGACATGAAAACTCCCACAGTAGTATTTTCAAAGTTCAAAGGTCATAATTCAGGCAGAAATGAAAAACTTGATCTGTATATCATCAACCTAGACTACATAACAAAAATCATACCAATAACTGAATGCTTCTTGTAGAAAAAAGAAAAACTGTTATGAAATATTCCAAGCCCAAGGACCATATTTCAGGGGAAAATCTGTGGATTGGAACAAAACACAAACACCATCTGTAACCTACATACCAAAATAAATTCAATATATGAAAGAATGGTTAAACCAGAGGCTCCACGGAGCCTGTAATCGCTCACCTGGCAAATTTTTTGTTTAAAAAAAAGATAACAAACCTTAATTCATTTCATCAAATTAAGAATAAGTAACTGTCAACTTAAAACCGAATTCAATTCATTATTTTTTACCCACAATCCCCTAGGGATATTCTCGGCAGCCATGTTTACGGCCTCTGAGGCTGCTGAACACTGTGAGGAGATGGGTGAGAGAGACAGAACAAACACTTCTAAAACCACTCCTTTACCATAAAGAGCGAGCTAACGCTCGCTTAATAATAAAACATAGAATTAAGGTTTGATCATTTATTATCTCAAATAATGTAAGTTCTTCTCTTTCTTGATCGTTTCCTTTCCTTCCCACAGCCAAGACTTCAGGTGGCCAATTCCTTACCGACTTATAAGCGCGTCGATCATAAAAACCTCCGTTCTCAAGCTAAAAACTACCCCGGACTTGGATCGACTTTCATGCGAGTATATACGGTAATCATTTCTCCAAAGTAACAATTCAATACACTTTGCATTTTCTGGCAAGAAGATGTTTGAAATTTGAACCAATCAGAACACATAAATGGCCCTGGTAGTTGATTTTCAGATCGGCACCAATTTCATAAATCTGTTAAAGGACCACCTGCCTAACATTTCTGCCAAGTTAGGTTGAAATCTGTACAGCTGTTTCCGAAAATAAGACGAAAATGTGAAATTCCCATAGGGTCCGTTGTTAAACTAAGTTCCGTCATGGTGGCCATTTTGAATTTCTGATCGGCAAACAATTCACAAGTTAAGTACAGGACCATCTAACAATCATGCAAAGTAACAATCCAATCCACTTTGTAGTTTCTAACAAGAAGATGTTTGAAACTTGGACCAATCAGAATGCATAATTGGCCC
>JARWCS010068260.1:0-24606 GCA_034783895.1 Geukensia demissa | reverse complement strand
GGTATACAGTAAGAACATCATATGTAGTTGTGCATATTAGCAGGAAATATTGATCCTCTAAATTTTACGGAAGTAATACGAGCAACGCAGGTCCAGACAGCATTAGGTCTTACTTGTTTTGTTTAATTTTAAAATTTTGTATTATATTATTTTCATTTAGAGCAGAAATTTCGCATTAATCAGTATTATGTGCACATGTTTGCATTTATTCAATTTATGATTAACTTGTAACATTTGAATCAATGTTTCTATTTTTAGTCTGACAGGGATGTAGATTTCAAGGTGAATTGTTCTGGAAGTTCGTACCTCAACATAACAGTCAAAACAAGTAAGCAAAGCATCAGAGAAGAGCTGTAGTTATTTATTCAATTTTTCAACAGACTGATTATGATGGACAAAATTCATGCTTTAGTATATTCTTAAAGATGTTTTTATCTCACTTTCCAAGAAATTCAGACTGCCTTGGTGGGGTAATGGCAAGTGTACTCACATCAAGTATGGAAGATTATGGGTTTGATTCCTGGCCGATGAAACCAAAGACATTGAAATGGATATTTGCTGCTTCTCAGCTAAGCACGCAGCATTTAGGAGTAATAGCAGAGACTGTTCGATCCAGAGTCAGAATATTGTGTCTGGATAAAGTGGCATGTTGTCCAGTGGACTCTTGCTTACGTGAGCTAGCACTTTAAAAATCCCACTCAGCATGTCAGTCTACAATGAAACACAAGGAAGACACATAATGAAGTTTTAATAAGCCACAAAAATTGCCACTCATTGTCTCAATACAACTTATGTTCAATTATTAGCTAAAACCATCAAGAAAAATGGTCGCTCACTTGAAGCAGACTGCTTAAATATTAAAATTAAAACTAAAACATAGAGGCTTAAAACTGTTTTCAGTTTAGTTCATTGTTCCAGTATACATAACCAGTTTTTGTCATTTGAGCTGTTTACATTAAAGATATAAATTACATAGACTGACGTGAAAATGGCCTTTTGCAAGAGTTACCTTTCTTGAATTAGTCATATTCAGGGAAATAAATGTTAAGTTTTCTCAAAAGTACAAATCCTGACTAACAAATGACTATAATCATGTTAATTTATGAGGTATGCAGTTTGAATAATCATCTTTAGATCTAATTGGTGTTTTTTTCACACCATGTTATACAAGACTGTGTATGGTTTTTATATGGATAAATACTTAGAAATCAGTTATGAAAAACTAGAAAAGAATTAAGGACTTTGTAGTTCTTATTTTGTTTCCTGTTGATATCCTATTAAAAATGAAAAAAATCCCATAAAAAAACTTGCTTATTTTTTGAGACTTTCATTAATTATGTCAAACAGATATGAACTAACATAGACATTCTTTATGTTCACCTTGTTTGTAAAATATTTTATGAATCTGCCTCTTGTTGCAGTGTAAACTATAAATGTGTAAAGGAAATAATTAATCTTTAACAAATGTTTTACAAACATGTATTAACCACACAGTTCCACATCAGTACTCTGTTCCAGCCAGTACCAACCAAACCATACCTTAATTAGTAGATTTACCTGTTCCAGCCAGTCCATACCAAAATCAGTAGAATTATCTGTACCAATCTAACCATACCAAAATCAGTGGAATTATCTGTACCAACCTAACCATACCAAAATAGTGGAATTATCTGTACCAACCTAACCATACCAAAATAGTGGAATTATCTGTACCAACCTAACTATACCAAAATCAGTGGAATTATCTGTACCAACCTAACTATACCAAAATCAGTGGAATTATCTGTACCAACCTAAAAATACCAAAATCAGTGGAATTATCTGTACCAACCTAACAATACCAAGATCAGTGGAATTATCTGTACCACCCAACCGTACCAAAATCAGTGGAATTATCTGTACCAACCTAACAATACCAAGATCAGTGGAATTACCTGTACCACCCAACCATACCAAAATCAGTGGAATTATCTGTACCAACCTAACCATACCAAAATAGTGGAATTATCTGTACCAACCTACCTATACCAAAATAGTGGATTTATCTTTACTGAACTAACCACACCAAAATCAGTGGAATTATCTGTACCAACCTAACGACACCAGAATCAGTGGAATAACCTGTACCAACCTAACCATACCTAAATCAGTAGAATTACCTATACCAACCTAACCATACCAAAATCAGTTTAATTATCTTTATCGGTAATTTGCAGCAAATGCCTTTGATCTGTACTGACCAATAATTCCTGTACAGGTCTACTGGCACAGATAAAAAAATTATTGGCTTGTGAAGGATTTGTCATATTGTCAAGCATTTACGTCGCATGCTTTGTCTTCATGCACTTCTTTTCATGAATGAAATAGATCCGACGTCATTCATAAAACCGAACAACGTCTTGTTGTCATACGTTGAAATGCAGTAGATCTTGTGTTAAATGATGTAAAATGTCACATTTTCAACTCGAGAATATTTTTTTTATTTAAAATTACCGATAAAAAGAATATAGGACATTTTGTATCTTGTACTGACTGTATCACGATAAAATATTCAGTTCGCCCTACGGGCTCACTGAATATTTTCCGTGATAAAGTCAGTACAAAGGGTGAACTGAATATTTTATCGTGATACAGTCAGTACAAGATACAAAATGTCCTATATTCTATATATAATACTAAAAATATCAGGCAACAAAATCAAAAAATTACCAAACTACTGATGAACGTATATTTCCAACATTGTAATTTGTAAAAATTGCCTAATTGTTATCATTTAATTTGGATTAATTTGCAACATGAACTTAAATTTCATTTTGTCCATGAATGTTTCTAATAATTCATGAAGTTTAAATGATCTTCCTGTGTATCTGATGAAGGTAAATCCAGAAAAGTGCTTTTGACACACATTTGAAAATTTGTTATAAATGTATGTAAGATGTGGATCATGTTTTACAAGCATATATTCCATGTTCTCTCTATAAAACTTTGTACCTTGTCCTTTGAACTGTTTATCTTGATTTGCTGTTTATTTCAGACAAAAATAGATAAAACCTTTTGGTTACCTGATGAAAATTTAGAGTTACTTCCCTTTAGCTCTCCACAATTTTGTGATGCTAGTATTTGATTCTAAAATTCTTTTAAATGGGCATAAGTTCAACAATTAATATTAATTTTTGTAATTTTTGTAAAAATGGAAATATTTTACCTTTGGTTAATACAATATATCAGATATAAATGATAAATCCAGTCCATATTTTATATTAAATTTCACATATTATTAAAAACATGCACAATTTATGTACTTTAAGTTAATTGTTCTGGTGACATTGGTGACATATCCCCCAGCAGTTATAAAATCAATATAAATGTCCTTGACCTATAAAATATGAATCATTCCGATGTTTATTTACATTCTGTGGAAGTAGTGCTCCAGTTTTTTTTCATGTCAATTTGAACACTTTATTTATTCTTGCAGATGCTAACTGCATTTGAAAATTGTCAAAGAGATTTGTTTATTGTTTAGAAAATGTATCAATGTGTCATACTAGTTCCATTAGGAAATTATTAGATTTACCGAAATATTGCAGAAATCCATTGTAACTGACGAAGATAACTTTGGACATATTTCTGGGATTATAGCATGGCTGAGGCTATTGTCGGGCCCATACAGAATCTACAAGTACAAGGTAAAAGACAGCATTCATTTTAAAACCCGCTGTGTAATTAACCTTTTTCAATGTAATTTTTAGTATGCATTTTCCTAGATTAATTTTCTAGATAAAGTATCAGCATTGATTCCTGGGAGAATCCGTACTGAATGGAGAGCTCCAGAAAATCAATAGCCATCGCTATAAGTTGACTAACAGGAATTATCTTGATCAGTTTGTCATCTGCCGTCTGCCACAGTCTAATGGTCGTCTGCTACAAAGGTAAGACACTTCATACCTTATTTGGACAAAAATTTACAGGTGTTAAAAATCAAAATTATTAAAATTAAAAAATGGAAGAGTTTAGACGAAAAAAAAATAAAAAAGATTTGTCTACTTAAAAAAATAAAATTAATATATTTCAATTTGAAAATTCATTAATTAAAAAAAAACTCATGATAATAGAAAAACAATTGAATTTTTTATTACTTAAGTTGAAATTAAGATAACCAATTGTATCCAAGGTATCTTTGAAAATGATGTCATGTTCACACATTATGTCATCTTGGACGGAGGCACCATTGTTAAGACTAACTTGTGGCATTCAGTAATTTTTGAAAATTGAAACACAAAGAAATAGTTCTCTTTTAGAATTTATAGAAGCATTAAAGTATGATAAAAAAAACCTTGAAAAGCTTTATTTTCTAGTAACAGCTTACATTTTTGAAAATATTACCAAACCCATGATAGGAGCTGACCTCAAGTGACCTCAATTGACCTTTTGATGTAACTCTCTGTTATTCTTCCATTCCTGAGTCTGTTTAAGAAACTTTTTACAAGAAATATTCTTTTTGGGACCATAAGGTCAGATTGATGTGAACTTGGTAGGAAGTTTCCATGATTTGTCTAGACATGATATTAAAATCGGCCGCCATGTGGAAGTTTTTGTTTTTGGTTGGCTGATTGCAAAATTTATTAGAAACGTTAATGGAAGGACCTTCATATCATTTCCTTATCTTCTCAAGATCAAACAAACCTACATGTGCAGTTCTTGTTTGTGATCAGTTGATTTGAAGTCTCGTTTGCAGTTTTGTTCTGCTAGGTTCATTTATAAAAGGAGGGTGACGAAGTGCCAGGTCATAACATGGAAAGCTTGTGGAGAATGACATGTTCCATGCATGTAAAAGATCCCTTTTGTAGATTTAAAAAAAGAGAAAGCTTTTGCGGCTACAAAAGCAAAAACTTATTGTCCCTACCCATCTTTCCCATTTTTCAATGGTAGTCAAAAGACATTGCACTGTTGTGTCCCACCCCAATCCCTCTTTGGATAATTTTGGTATTTGTTGAACTTGTTCTCGTACTGAATATACAATCAATCATATTGATTCCATATTTAAAATATCACATAGTTTACATCTCAATAAGGCCTTTCTTGGCAATATTCACAATTATTTAATTGATCTGATAATTAATATTTAAACATCTGTTTTGATAAAGATGCTCTGAAACCTTCTTCATTGATTGGTTTTCTATTGATAATAGTGGTACTTTTTCTCTCAAGTATTGAATGATATTGAAACTGTTGCTCAATAGATTGAGATATTAAATGCTGTACATAGTATTGAATTTTCACATTTGCTTAAGGTGGGGATTTGAATTTGTCATTTTATTGGAATTTTGAAAATATAAGGTGTGGATGGTAGATGTTGCATTACGGATGACAAACAAGATAATGTAAATAATTAAAATTTAATATCTTGCTACTAATAATGAGACTTCAGAATAATTATTCATTTATTAGTGATTTTTCAGTTTATTTCTTGCAAACATGAAATTATCAAGTAATAAAAAAATCTTTAGAGAAAATGAAAGACGAGTTCTGTTGAGATGAATTTTTCCCTGATCCGCAGACAGAGGATAGGATACAACAAGGCTTGTCGTTTTGTCCCTTAAATTCTTTCCAAAACTTCAAAATGTTTTTTTTAAATAATACATGGTCATGATTTTATTGATATAATATATTGACAAAATCAAAGAATTAACCATGTATGTTTCAATTATATACATTGTTGGTACAAGGTCTTTTTTGAGGTCAAGTCTGTTACATAAACCCTTTGGTCTAAATTGCATTAGAACGGCTTGGTGGTGTAATGGTTAGCATGCTCACATCAAGAAGGAAAGTCGTGGGTTGGATCCCAGGTCGGGTCAAATCAAAGACATTAGTTTAAACTGTATTTATTTCAAAAAGGTAATGTACAACTAATGGTACAACTAACAAATCAGCAAATAATAATGAACAATTGGGATTCGGAAACAAGTAAAGTACATGTACTTATATTAATCCGTCTCCCTAAATTAATTAAGACATTAAAATTGGTATTTGCTGCTTTTCTGCTAAGCACCCAGAATTTAGGAGTAAGAGCAAAGACTGGTCAGCCCAGAGTCATAATAATGTGTCTGGATAAAGTGGCATGTCTTCCTGGGGACTGCTGCTTTTGTTTTAGCACATTAAAAATCTGGCTCAGCGTGTCGGTCTAGTACAAAACAGGGTTCATTTATCATCGTCATTCATTAATATGCTCTTGTCCTGAATATGTATGAAATATTTGCCGCTGGACCTTAAGCAAAATTCAATCAATCAATCAATAAATTGCAATGATATCACAAGAATTACAAGTTTCCTAATTTAAAACCTGGTGCCAAGGTGTCTCTACCATTTTTCTTACTTAAAAAATACAGAATACAAAAATGAAGTTGTGACGTCTTTTTGTGAACATTATTGTAAAAGTATTAGTATTTGCAATTTTATTTTTTTTTTAAATATATTTGTAAACCTGTTTGTGGCTTACAATTTTTTGCATATTTTGCCATCTTTTAATATTGCCAAGTTTAAAATTAACAAATCATTGGAATGAATGTTTGGGATAAAATCCTGTCCATGAAGAAAAAAAAATTAAACACTGCCATTATAACTGCTTTTACAATATTTATTTTTAAACTGCTTTCATCCATTATTTTCAGAACCTGGAAAGTGTCATACCATTCTTGTACACCCATCAGGTGTAGATAAAACAGTTTGCACAAGGCAGGTTCTATCAAGCAGTTCAATTTCATTCATTTCTGTAATATTATGTAATATTAAATGAATCATCCCATTGTTGACATTTTTGTTCTAAGTTATGCTTTTGCTGCCTACATGTGCAATTTTTAAATTTCAATTAAATGCAAAAATGTGATATTTGGTCAGTTTTTAACACAAAAAATTGATCGTGTCCTTGTTTTATCAAAATATTTCAATTATTCATTCCAATATGTTTAATCCTATTGTAAACTTGGAAGAATTAACTGGCATTGAACCAGCAGTTTTATACTTCCTGTTCAGATTTGACCAGGCATTTTGTATGGTATTTTCTTAGGCTTGACTAACATCCCATATTTTGTTTTTTTGACTTGACTGGAATTTTGGATACAGTACATGTTAGGAAGTCAACTTGTATTTAGGGACTTGACAGGTCTTTGTATTTCGGGGCCTTTTACAGCTTCCATTATGGTATGGATTCTGGTTCATTATTGAAGGCCATAATGGGACCTGTAGAAGTTTAAATTCTACAGTCATTTGGTGGGTGGCTGTCTCATGGACAATCATGCCACATCTCCTATTTTTATATTATTGTAGGACTTGGGAATATATTATACCCCTATCCAAGAGTGGGTAGTATAATGTGATCACCTTGTCTGTCCATTTTTTTGTCCCTCATTCTATCCAGCCTTATCAAATTTTCCTCTGTTCCCACTGCATGGATTGATTGTAGCATTATATAGATGGCACATATGTTGTAAGCAATTTAAGATGGCTGCCTGCTATCAGATTCTTATTTCATGGGACTTTTCCATTTTTGTCACACTAAAACAAGTGGGGTATAATTAGCATGACTCTGCTTGCAACTCTATGTAAGAATCACTTTGTCCGTCCATCTGGAATTTTTGTCACAAAAAAATCTTGGCTCCTTCTGTACGGATTGATTTGAAAATTGGAATGCAGCTTTATAAAGATTGGACATATGTTGTCACAATTTATGTGGCTGCCTGATATCAACTTCAATTTTCTTGTGACTATTTCATATAGTGAATAAAATAGAAGATTCTTGTGACAAAAATCACAGCTCCTACTGCATGGATTGATTTGAAAATTGTAATGTAGCTATTTATAGATATATCAACTTCCTGTCGTCCAAAATTTTGGCACAATGCATAGATTGATTTGAAAATTGGTGCTTAGAGTATCTATTAAAGGAATTGTGATGAATATTTCAAATCCTTCTTTTAAAATAAATTTCCACCAAGCACCTCAAGCAATTTACTTACCCGGCAACTTTTAGGTAAATCCCTTACAAATAAACTAAATTTATCATGGATCAAATAAACTTTTAGTTAAATAAGTTGAACAACTTGATCCTGGTAGTATGCTTGTATCTTGTTTATATTGCAAGCCAGGTTGATTTGTAAGCCAAAGTGTGTCCTAATTAATAGTGTCCATCATGTTAAATATTTCGTAGAAAAAAGCTAAGAGGATAATATTTTGTGGTCATCAATGTGTTTTATTCTTTCCACAGACTTTATCTTAGGGAACAATTGTAAAATGAAAGAAGATGCTACCTTATATGCGAGCGATAGACATATCGTTATATGTATTCAAAACTTTTGGTAAAATTTCCATTGGCATATGTCACCAAGTGACTTTTCATAAAATTTTGTATTTTGACATTTTTTGAATTATTCAGTAAATTTTAAAATATAAAAACCTGCATGTTTAGACTTAATCTGATTAACTAAATTCACAAGTGACAATCAATACTTGAGATTACTCATTAGTTGAAAGGACTGCTAATTTTAAATTTGTTGAAACCTGTAAGCTAATTAGGGCACATGCTACTGCATGTCAAATTATGACAATTAATCATGTTAATTATCTGTGTATAAATTGTTGTAATGTTTTTGGTCTGACAGAAGTTGGGTCAGACATTGTACTGACAAGATCCATTCTGGGAAATTAAAGTATTGTTATATTGGTATCCAGGGTTCTTGAGCCTGCAGTCTGCAGTTTTACTGATTGCCAAATCAGGACCCCGTCAACACACACATATCACAGACCACTGTTGACACATATAAAAAAGCATTTATAACTGCATCCCTGTACATAATTTTTGTGCTCATCAGGTAAAAGGTGTCAAATTCACACGACAGGAACAGAAGAGAAAGTGACCTTCCCCAACATTTTCAGCTCTGTCAGTTACTGGTTTTCCCAAACATTATACATTAAAGTGGGAAATAAGTGGACAACATTTCATGGGGGACACAATTGTATGTTACAGTTTCAGAGGGAGTTAAAAGGGTCTTCAAGCCAGTATAAATCAAATTTTAAGCAGAAAATTAACCTTTTAATTTTAAACTTTAATCAAAATATACCTGAGTTATGGGCTTTCAGTTTTTAAGGAAAAAAGAAGGTCATTTTAATTTGGTTTTTAGGGTCAATGTTTGTTCAATTACTTTATCCTTCAGATTACTTAATAAAGATGTAATTGTGAGACAGCCATCCAAAATGTATAAAAAACATGTACCTGCATTTGTCAGCATTTTTATTTTTTTAGGCCAGGTGAGCTTTTCTCATCTAATTTGCATCAATCATCCATCAACAATATAAAAAAGTCTTCTCCTCTGAAGCTGCCAAGATGCCCACTGTTCTAAAAATAGAAAAACAGGGGGTGGTTTATATAAAAAAATCTTCTTTTTGAAACTACTGAGCAAATTGCATTCAAACTTTGGTGAAATGGTCCTTGCATGGTTTTCTACCAAAATTATGTATGTCATCCTCTCCCTAAAACCAAGATGGCTGCCAAGGCTGAGCTTAGTTTAACATACATGTAGAACCCTATGGGTAAATCACTTGAAAAACTGCGCCAATTGCAGCAAAATTGGTGGAATGTCTATACATTGTCTTGTACCAAAATTGTTTCTGGCATCCCTGCCCTCCAAACAAGATGACTGCCTAAGCTGAACTTATTTTAACAAAGGACACTAAAAGAAATTCACTTGAAAAACTTCTTGTCTGAATAAACTACTGATGCAATGGCAACCAAAATTAGGGGAATGGTCCTTACATAGTCTTCTACCCAAATTGTATCTGTCATCCCCGCCCACCAAAAATGTCCAGCAACAAAGATGTTTACTACATTTTAACTTAGTTTAACATAGGACCCATGGGAAATTCACTTGAAAATCTCCTTTTCTGAAAATACTGAGCAAATTGCAACCAAACTTTGATGTAATGGTCATTTGTGGCCCACTACTAAAATTGTGACCAGGATTCTGTCCCTCCTTCCTGCAACCAAGATGGCTCTCATTACTAAAGAATAGAAAAAGTTGGTGCTATATTATAAATATCTTCTTGTCTGTAACAACTTAGTCCATTGTTACCAAACTTGGATGGAATTGTCTTTAAATGGTCTTTAACTGAAAATTATGTCTGGCAGTTCTGTCGGCCAACTTAGATGGCTGCCACAGCTAGACTTAGTTTAGCATAGGAAAGTTTGTTGAAATGTTCTTTCAGAAGTTGGCTGCCACAGCTAAACTTGTTCAAAAATAGGACCATAAGGCCAAAGAAACTTAATAACTAGATTATCATCCATCTCTTGAAATAAAAGTGGGGCGGGTGGGAGGATTTTATTTTTTATTTTAATCTCACAGATATTTCCGACAAACATCCTTATAATAAAATTTAATGTATATAATTTGTGCTGAACTTTACAAAAATATGCAGTAAAATCTATTAGAATAAAGACCAGACCAGAATTGGACATAGAAATTCTTGGAATTGTGACTATTAAGAAATATTTTTAAAATTGTCCCGCCCAAAATTTCAAATTTTTTTTCAAATTTTTTAGTAGCGGTTGGGGATGAAAATCTAGCAATTTTTCAAAATTTGCCTAAGGGAAATTTACTTTAGAATCTTCTTATTTGAAACTACTGAGCCGGGTGTCCTCTACCAAAATTTTGTATAGCATTCCTTCCTGGCAAGGATCAGTGAGGAATCTCTGTCAGATGAGCATATAGGCTCTCTAGGTCCTTGGGTTCCTCTGGTGTATAATTGTCTTCAAAGTACAGTGGCAAAGTTGAATTAATATCAGAGTTTTTAAAAAAAGTTACAGCCGGTGAGCAGCAAATACAACAGTCAGTTTGAAACACATATTAAATTGGTTTGATTATAAAAATATTTTAATTTCAGGCTTGTAGAGGACAAGGTTTAGGTAGGGGTGTGAATGTAAAAGTGATCAGAGATGATCCAAACCAATCTGATGCTGCTGCTGAACACCAGGAGTATGATCGAATTTATGGTGAAACTATCCGTATTCCCAATGAGGCAGATTTCCTTGCAGTTTATTCCACATCACCAGGTTTGTTAATTTGTCATGTGGTATTCTTCATATAAAGAGCACTATTCCAACAGAGTATATCATCACTGAATCTTGAATAATATCAAGGTTTCTATTACATTAGTGTACATTTTATGGTACTAATCGAAAAAAGTATCTTCATCATAATTAAAGTCAAAATCAAATATTTTTCTTTTCTGTCAATTAGTATCTCTCGTACGATGAAGTCATGAAAGTGAGACATAATTTCTACTTTTTGTAGTCAGCAGCAGTGTGATTTTTTTTAAAGCTCTATTTCTCTGAAACTTCTAAGTCTAGGAGGACCAAATTTGTTGCCCATATAGTTTGTGTTTAGATATTGTCAACTTATCACAAGGCATTTATACTTGACCTACGGTAGTTTGCATGTTTCAGGGACTTTAACAAACTCAGTGTTAAGTTATTTTGCTTAGATCTGTTTCTCAATTTCTCTATATCATCAGTCAACAATATAGGGTATGCATGTACATTATTAGGATTTTTTCATTAGATTTATCTCAATGAGAGCTTTTGGTAATACTCAAAATATTTTTACCTGATTTTGATTTTTCAAAATTATTCCATATGAAAAATGAAATAAATTTACTCAAGTTCAGAGATAATGGTGGTCAAAATGATCTCTAATTAAGCCATTTTACTGTATCTAGTACATTGCTGTGTCCAGCACAATACTGTTTTATATTTAAATAGGAACTGTGGGATGTTAATGTTTCAAGATATTTTATTAACATTCTTTATCCCTAGGGTATGGATCATTCAGGAACACAGAGAAGGGATCACCATTTGTACGCTACCTATCAGAGGAACTTCTTAAGATGAAACCAGGGGAAGATTTCTACAAAGTTCTAACAAAAGTCAATAGAAAAGTTGGAATGGGTTATAAACCAAACTATCCAAACAGCGACACTGTCACACAGATGCCATGTTTTATATCACACCTGACCAAGGATTTGGTCCTAAAACAACAGGCCTAAACTGTCAAACTAAAAAGATCAGTTATGGGATAAAATGCAGCATTGTATATGTCTAATCTTCTGTATTCCAGTCTTCATAAATGTATTAAATCATGTAACTTTGTTATTTTATGATCAGTTTGATAAACAGGTTTTTCATTTTTACCAATTAAAAACAAGGAAACTCTATTTGCAGTTTTCTTTTGTGAAATATGACAAAATATTGCATGTCTTGTTTCAGTTTAAAATGCTGCTCATGAAATAATAAGTTCCCATTTATAATATACATTTAGAATTTTATATATTTTTCATTGAATTTGACTATTATTTGTCTATAAAAAAAGATATTGTTGCATATTAGGCCAAATAAAAAATCCTTTCACTTTGATATTAGTGCCTAAGCTAAACTTTGTTGACATATTTTTGAACAAGTATTTAATTGTTTAAAAATCAGTAGGAGCCCTCTTCACTCTTTTTTAAAAAGGTTTAGAAAAATTGAAAAAAAATTAAAAATAGAACCACCCCTAAAAAACAAGTTAAACAAGGAAGTTGATGGCTCTAATGATCATATCAAACCTGCAAAAGTTCAAGAAAAATATTGTAGTTTTGTTATCCACAATAGAGACATTGTTTTTAAATCAAATACTACATGTATGTATAAAGTGACTTTTGGAAGGAATGACCACCATCTTCTAACCATTGCAAAAATTTTATTATCATAACCGTGTAAATATCTAGATAAACAATGATATGTTACAAATGATTGCAGGATTACTATGTCTTCTATGTTTGATTTATATCTGTTTTCTTTTATTAGTTGAAAAGAAAGTGACATCAGTTTTTATGTTTTTAACATCATTTTTAGAAATATATCTTCATATGTTCAATGTACATTACTTTTCATGATAAATATTTTTGTATGTTCATTTAACATCATTTCATATGTTCAGCAAGCCTGTGAAAAATTATGAAACTAAATACTTTTTACCTGTTTTAACATATTTTTTGCACGTTTTTTTATGTATTAAGTGCATTAAATATATGTTGCAATTTTTCTGTGCCTGTAGGAAAACTTTGTGATTTAGATAAAATCATTTTGAATTGTATGCTCATTTTTAATTGTTCTTCAACATGTATTTACAAAATGTCAAAAATATTGTCTTTGGAGAAAATGTTTGGCAAAATATTGCATGCTACTATTTTTACTTTCCAAATATACAAAAAGGAGATGTGGTATAATTCTCTTTATAACAGCCATCTAAAAAGTCTAAATTACAAACATTAAAGTCAACCTGCTTCCTGCTTAGTTTTGTCTGTCTGGAACCAGTCAAAAACAAAATAAATTCTAAAGCAGAACCAAATAAATTTTCAGCAACAGAAACATCTTTAACCAGTTAAACACATTACTAACATGATTAACTCACTAGAAACATGTTTTACTGGTTGAACACATTAGGAACATGATAAACTCACTAGAAACATGTTTAACTCATTGAACACATAAGAAACTTGATAAACTTACTAGAAACATGTTTAACTAGTTGAACACATTAGAAACATGATTAACTCACTAGAAACATGTTTAAATGGTTGAACAAATGAGAAACACACTTTTGAGTGTTTGTCCTCTATGAGAAAATTGAAGTTTTTATGGTATTGTGGTATTCTTTATTATTATTGGTATTCTTATATGGTCATTTACAGCATGCCATTGTTGACATTCCCTGTATCATGGGCGTTAAAGATCTTTTTGCCAAAAAATACACAAAGTTTAAATTTTAATTGCACTTTACAGATTTGGACGATTATCACTAAAATATTAATTTAAATAAACAGTTAAGTGAAAATGACTGTATTCTTAGACTTTTCTTTGACCTCGTAAGGTCTTCAAGATGGCTGTTTTCAAGAAATTGCATAGTTTTGTTCTATTTATGTCCAAGTTATGCCAGTGAAATGTATTCCCACATCCTTTGATCAACTTAATTTGGTGCAAATACATTGTACATATTTTCAAGAAATTAAAAAATATTTTGTTGATCAATAAATGCAGGGAATATTATCTAGAGAAAATTATCACAAAATATCCTACAAATTGAAGAATTTTTCCTGTTTTTGTCAACTTAGTCTATTTTGACATCACTTGTAACCTCATTATGCTGTGATAAGTGAATTGAAAGATTTTGTTTTCTTAAAATGTAAGTATTTTACTATAGAGTTTGTATTTTTGAAGTAGACATGAAGCTATTCAATTTTTTAGCCAAGTAGGGGTTTCAGTGCCTTTACTCTTTTTTTACATATATTACTGAACATATGAAAAAATTCTTCATGTTTTGTATGCTTTTGACAGAATATCAACTTTTTTTAAATATTGTATATAGGATATAAACAGGTTTTACCTATTTGTTCCCAATGACAATAATTTGTGTAATATGTGGTTATTTGTTTTCTATGTGATTTCATAAATAAATATACGATTTACTTTTGTTTTTTCTGAATTTTTTTCATATCTCGCAAACAAAGTTTAAGGAAGTACCCTGTCTGTCTGTCCATACATCTGTCTACATACCTTGTTAGTGCATCTCCTCCTAAACCATTGAAACGATTTCAGTAAAACTTTACATGAACATAAGACACATCATGTAGATATACACATAGAATGGAGATTCACCTTGGATCATTCCAAGGGCAGATTATCTCCATGTAATGAAAAATTAAAAGACCCTATTTTAAGGAAAAAGTTGTAACTGTTCACAAAATTGAATAATTAGTCACTTTTTTCTTTGTCCTTTCTTCCAATTTTTTTTTAACATATTGATCTTTTTGGGATAAACTTTGATAACTTGCATGAAAAAGTTTAAAAAAAAATCAGTTTCATCATTAAGTTTTACATTCTGGTAACAAGCCAAAAAAATTAGGATGACCTAATCTTATTACAAAGTTAATATTTTCAAAGTCTGAACGAATTAAAAATTTCTCATTAATTATGTAACTACACCAAAGCTTTGTTTTCCTTTAAATAAGTCATCTTTTTACTCCCAATTTTCACATAGTAGGATTGGAAACATAATTTGCATATTTTGTAAGTATTTCATACCCTTTTTTCCGTATCCCAATATAGAGCTTACAGGGAAATTCATGATTTTTTTTAATTGATGATAAAGTAGGTTGACATGCCTGATAACAGTAATTTTAATTATATCTGGGCTTATACAGAGAGTTGCTAATGTTTTATAACTATTTCTTGCCTGTATTTACATTAATGTATAAACTTGTATACTGAACATTCTGTAAGACTTTATAACCGTCAGGATATGAGGAGCATGCCTTATACATCGACTGGCTTGGTCTACTGAGTAACACGATGGGTGCCACTAGTGGAGCAGAAGTTACTTACCCTTCCAGAGCACCTGCACTCAGCCTGGTTTGTGTACAGTTCGTGTTTCTCCTGCTTTAGTTTTCAGTGTAGTGTTGTGTGTTCTATGTTTGTCTTTCGTGTTATTTTGTTGGCCATGGTCTTGTCCATATCTGACTTAACGATTTCTGTCTGCCCATTGGTATCTTGGAATTCCTTTTATGACTTATTCTGCAAGGATGTTTTTATTTGGCAAATTAGTGGATTTTTCTGACTAAGATTAGTTAAGAGTACTTATTTGTCCACATTCCTTGCTTACTGGCATATATGTACCTCCTCGAGCAAATTGTTGTACATGGACAACTTCAATGAATACGCTGGATGCTGACATTAACCTATATTTAATGCATGAACAACTTGGTTAGGAAACATGATTAATGTCCACCCATATAACTGACATGTCCTACATCAGCCATATTGGTTTGAATGGTGAGTGTAGGGATGATTACTGCAATGCATGCTTTGGATGCTGACTTTGACCTATATTTAATGCATGAATGACTCAGTAAGGAAACATGGTAAAAGTCCATTTCACCTTTCTGACATGATGAAGTGCATAACGATTCTTAATATGACAATTGCATGATATAGTAAAAACAGAGATATTGCTCTTTTACAAAAGTGAACTTAGCAAGCAGTGGCAGCATTTACCATCTTTAAATTCATCCTTGAAAGTTGTTAACATATCATGAATTAAAAACAAAGCTTAGATTTTAGGTCTTAAATTGGCCTTGTAATATTGTGATTTGTGATGTAAGAGTGTCTTTTATAACATACAAAAATCATTTCCTAATTTTATTCGTGTAAATTTACTATGGTTGGTTATGTGGTTATTTAATGTAGATAGAATATAGTGGACAAGAAATGATCTAAATTAAATTCAGTAATCATGTCAATACTTTCTAGCACTTTGTTCTTGATAAATGTCTTTTTGTGTTTAATTTCATTGAAGAGACATGAAATTGAATAAAAATATTATTCAGTCTATGTAAAAAATGAAATCAGTAAGGGATTTTACTTTAAATATCTGTAAAAAATGTGCCAAATTAAAATTTTGAGCATGCAGATTTCATTTACTTTTTGTCAAAAATGATGATTAATTTTAGTGAGCAAAACATCTTGATTTTCTTATCTTAATTTTTAAGGCCGGAAACAAAAGTTAAAAAAAAGAAAAATAAACAATTTGTACCATTGTATGATTTTAGTTGTTGATGCCTTGACTGGGTCAGAATTTGGAAATGCTTAAATAATTAGCAACATAGAAGTTCCCAAGTAATTTTGCTACTTTCTGTTAAATAATATTCCAGAGGGGTGAAAAGACCAACTACTATGTCCTCAAATATTTCCAGTTCATAGAAAAGAGATCCAGTCTTTAAATAATCTGATGTATAGAAATTGTTTAGCCCAAATACTAAATACCAATTACAAATAACAATGCACTCAGTCTTTTCTTTTTTTGAAAGGATTTTTAAAACTTGATTATATTTATTTTATATAATTTCTCAAAAGAAAAAAAATGGAATGGTCAGTATAATTATTTAAGCAAATTTTTAATGGCAAGAGGGCAAAATAAGTATAAATGAATATTTACACTGGAATTAAATCTGATAGAAGATGATGCAAAAACTCACTTCATTCATAAAGAAATTTGTGTATTATCTGTGTTTAGCTATGTTTAAATACATATTTCAGATATCAGAACTTTGTCATATAATGTTTGCTTTTTTATCATATTTTATATGTATATGTAATAATTTGCTTTATGTGTCTTTGTTTTAATATATTGTTCATAAAAATATTTTTTTTTGTAGTTTAATTTCAAATTCTTCACATAAAGCTGTTCTACTAATGCATCTTCTCACTCAAATTTTATTTCTGTGAATATTGTTGTTATAGAGAAAATACCCTATAGAAAACACATATTAATTTTTATATTTTTGTATATTTTATTACTACATAAAGGCTTTATTTCATTAATTTCATTAGTTTAAATGTTGTCAGCTGACATTCGTTAATTCTTTTATTGTTGATTATAAACAATATTGACTTCTTTCACTTTTGTTTTCACATTCAGTTTCACTTTCAAGAAGTCAATATTGTTTTTTAATCAAATAATATAGACTTCTTTCACTTTTGTTTTCACTTTCAGTTTCACTTTCAAGAAGTCAATATTGTTTTTAATCAAATAATATTGACTTCTTTCACTTTTGTTTTCACATTCAGTTTCACTTTCAAGAAGTCAATATTGTTTTTAATCAAATAATATTTACTTCTTTCACTTTTGCTTTCACTTTTAAGAAGTCAGTATTGTTTTTAATCAACCAATATTACAATGATGTAATGAAAGATTATAGTATTTTGTATGATATGAGTTTTAATATACCAATAAATCAATTCTGACCTCAGCCAAAGCCTCAGTCAATAGTGATTTTTTTGTCTAGCAAACCTCGTATTGACCTTTTCAAATTCTAGTATCCTGTACTTACAACAAGGTTTGCTAGAATTCATCCCACTACTTATAGTGTTCTTGTGTAAAATAACACAAAAACATTGGGTAATTACATTGTGGTTATTAAATAAGAGATTGAATGGTTGGTATAATTGCCTGAGTATTGGATTTCAGCTTGGCTGTTACAATTAATCTGAAAAAGACATACGGTGGTTAAGACTGAGCATTTCAGTACATTTTCATTGAAGTCTTACCAGAATTGGTAGAAGAATCAATCAGCAAATATCAGTGTTGTAATTCCATTATAATCCAAAATTAAAAAAAAAACGTTACAATATAAATGTCTGTTTGGCAGTGTCAACTACACTAAAAAGAATTTGAAAAGTATTGCATTCAGTAATCCTGCCGTTGGATTTGGCTCACCATTTCAGTTGGTTTATATTTTAGTGCTTCTATTGCTGTTTGTATCTTGGACTTCCTTTGTTTTTGGTTCTAATACTACAAATGAGAGGTTACTCCTTGAAATGTACATATACCATACCAAAACACTTCATATTTATTTAACATGGGTAATTTTGTATTTTAAAGAAAAAAATATAGAAATAGAAAGAAAACTATAACTAAAGCAACAAGAACATTGTAGAAACTGTGATTAGCCTACGTGTCCGGAAGGGTAACAACCTTTGTTTTAGTAGCATCTTATATGTTATTCATAGTCAAAGCAAAATTTTAGGTAGACACGATCGATGTTATTCGCTGAAGTTGTAAAATGGTATTATAGATAAGACAGTGGGATTTTTTAAAGTGCTGTTTTATTTTCGAAATGGATATTTCTTATCGATCTTTGAAGACCCAGAAATTGTTTAGAGCTCTGAGACTAGTACGTGTTATAGTAGTCTCACCAAATGCAACATCTATCAATAGAATTATGATAGCAATCACAAGTCAAGGAGTAACACAGATGAAAGATCATCGCACTTTCTGACGGGTGGTGTCATGGAAATCCAGGGCCATGCGGGTCAGGAGCTTTACTATTCTTTATTTTGTGTTTTGTGTAGCGTTGAACAAAGTATGATTTGGTATACCGACAACGATGTATTTGTTTCAACTTTCCCTGTTTCTTTTTAGAAAAGCAACTTAAAATAGGACTTTTAATGTTAATTTCAGAAGTGAGTGTGGTATGGCAAAGGTGGTTCGAGTGACATTTACCCATTTTTTTTATTTTCATAAAGTTATTGGAAAGTCGAGAACAAATAAAGCTTTGTTTTCAACCCTTAACTATCAATGTATGAAGCATACTCTTATGTTATGTAAAGTATATCCTTAAATTCGAGTTCCATATGATAGGAAATGTGAAAATGAAACGATATGAGTAAATGTCAGAGAGCCTGCACTTCAACCAAGAGGAAGACAGAGAAATTTACAAATCTAGTTGTCTTCACAAAGGGAATACCACTCCTTGTGAAAAGCTCTAAGTCGCCCCAAATAAAAAATCGTGTATGCGTAAAATAATACTGCTCCTACCTGAATATTGTCAAAAATGTACATTTAACAGAACAATAAATACAATGGCAAACCTATGACCACAATTCCTGACTTGGGACAGGAACATGTGATGGGGTTAAACTAGTTTAGTGGGTCCCAACGAGTGGTCAAAAGGAATGAATCAAAGAAAACAAAGTCGGTAACATACAAACTATAAAAATCAAACAGAAAGTCATCCAATACGACTAGAGAGAGTCCCTTTTACAATAAATATACTTAACAAACCATGAGAAAAAATGGATTGGTCCGTTGGTTTATCTTATTCTTTATTGGAGACAAAACAAGTTTTTCATATTCAGCACTTTCAACCATTTTAGTGAAGAAGCTTGATGGTTCGTGGCATTCCCTCTTAACAAAAATACATGCAAAAGGTAGATATATCTCTAATGAATGCTCGCAGTTACTGTAAGCAAGCCTAGTGTAAGATTCCTGATGATAAAGTGTAAAGCCTCTCAACACGATATGTCATCAAACACCGTATGTTTGACGACGTTATTGTCAACAAACGTGAAGAAAGACAAGACGGATAAACGCCAAATGTATTAATATTCAAACGACCGCAAAAATTTGCGGTTGTATTATGGTATGATGCTGTCGTCGTCGTCGGCGTTGGCGTCTGTGGACAGTTTGGTTTCCGGCCTATTACTTTTGTTCTAATTAACCAATCCTTTTAATATTTTGGGAGATTGCTAATTGGTTCTAAATAAAGGTAAGTATTGATTTTGGGGATCTAGCCCCACCCGTTTTTAGGGAGGGACCATAAGTGTTTTCTCTTATTTGAATGCAAGTTCTCTATTTCTTGTCCAATTTTGATGGTTTTTTTTTGTTTTCCTCATGAAAAAGTCAACATAATAGACCACAAGCGTCATGACCTATCTCTTACTGTTACTGAGATGTGAGGGGTCCAAAAATGGCCACGCCCTAATTTTTTAAACTTTTTTATTTCTCATCAGATTTTGCAAATGATTCTTTATGAAAATGCAATAAAAGTTACTCCAAGCATTTTTTCATAAAATGAACCTTTTTTATAAAAGGGGTCAAAGGGTTATAAAATCCGCTTTAGCAGGAGATGTGAAATTTTTATTTTTTCATCCGATTTTGATGGGTGTTTTTTGCATTTGATACCTATCAATGAGAGCTTTTAGAAGTATGTCAACAGATTTTCTCTATCTTTTACCGTTTTCGAGCTAAAATGGGTCAAAGTGGGGGAGACTCAATTTCCTACCCTAGGGAATTTTTTTTAAAATTTTTCATCCGATATTGATGGGGTTTTTCTCCAAATGATTCTTCATGTTACTACAAACATTTTTTGGTACAATTTACCGTTTTTTTATAAAAGGGATAAAAGGTTTTAAAATATGATTTTGCATTAGATTCCGCTCAATGAGGGCTTTCAGTAGTATGTCAACAGATTTTCTCTATCTTTTACCGTTTTCGATCTCAAAAGGGTCAAAGTAAGGGAGGGGTATTCAATTTCGAATACATATAATATGGAAACATTTTATTTTTCATCTTATTTTGATGGGGGTTTCAAATGAAACCCTATTAAAAATTTAACAAAGGGGCACTAGTTTTGACGATAATACGAGTCAAAAAGATCACTTATCCAGTCATATTACTGTGTCCAGAATTTTACTGTGTCCAGCACTTTACTTCGTCCAGCACTATACTGTTTCCAACACATTACTGTGTCCAGCACATTATAGTGTCAAACAAAATACTGTGTCAATACTTACCCAAAAGATCATTTGTTTACCTTTCGCATGTCAACGTGCTGCGTCTGTGAATCACCTGAGTTTGCATTTGATTCCTCTCAATTAAAGCTTTTAGTAGTATGTCAACAGATTTTCTCTATCTTTAATTGTCTTCGAGCTAAAGGGGTCAAAGCAGTGGGCGAGAGGAATTCACTTTCGTATAATTTGGAAAAATTTTATTTCTAATACGATTTTGATGGTTTTTTTTTCTAAATGATTCCTTATGAAAAAGTTAACAAAGTGACATCAGTTTTGAGGATAAAAAGAGTCTAAATGGTGTTTTATTCAGTAATATCACTGTGTCCAGCATTTTACTTAGTCCAGCACTTTACTGCGTTCAGCTCTATACTGTGTCCAACGCATTACTGTGTCCAGCATATTATTGTATCCAACAAAATACTGTGTCCACACTTACCCAAAGGTTCACTTGTTCACCTTTCAGTGGTCGTATCATGCTGCGTTTGCGAAGCACTTAAGTTTCAATATACACGTTTACAATATTTCATTAATAATCTTGTGTACTTTATCAATTTCAAATCTGAAGATTAGGACGCATACAAATCCCACAAAAATAGTTACATACTGAAGCTGTAATATTACATTTACCATTATAAAACGACCGGAAACACTACAGTGACAATCGCGACAACAATTGGTATATGCAGCCGACATTGTTTACTTGTTCATCTATTGTTTTTGTCTGTCAAAACTTTGTTAATTTTATGTTACTGTTATTCATTAAAAATATAATGGACCTGTTATCTGTCTGTTTATGAAGATAAATGTTTTTATCCTGTCCATGTGGCAGTCACAGTTGTATGAACTCGTACCTGTAGCATGCATGTAACAGTCTTGTGGTTAAATACACCTTTTCAGTCAGTCCATACTTTGACCTATTCTCTAATTTTCGATGACTTTATATGGAAGAGGAAGTGAGAAAACTGAGGGATTAGACAATGGGGCATTTCTATAGACACGGCAATCTGGAGAACATGCAATTAAGACACATACATGTACTTTGAATGCTGTAACACGCTAAACAGATTGACTCATATTGACCTTTGTGGGTGTTTATTATAAGTAAGAAGTTTGAAGTTTAATTAAGGTTTCAGTGTGTAGAAGCTGCCTATATATAAATTTTCCTTTTATTTTTAATCAAATTAATAGTTCTTAGGTTTCTGGCAGCTTTGAAACTTTCAGATTATTTATTTTCATCATGTCTGTCTGGTACTGGATATTTATTCTCAATGACATATAAAAACAGGAGATGTGGCGTGTGACTTCTACAGGTCCCATTACGGCCTTCAACAATGAACTAGAATCCATACCATAACGGAAGCTGTAAAAGGCCTTGAAATACAAAATGTGAAACTATACATAATCACTACAATCGACCTAATCTAATGCAAAAATGGTGAACTTATAACAATACATTAAACAACGACAACCACTGGACGACAGCCATGCAAGATGTTTTTATTTATGCTTTGTGTTTGTGATATTCATTATTTATTAAAAAAAACTATACCTCCCGCCCTCCCAATCAAATTGTTGTTATCGAACTTGGTATCGGTCTAGTTGGTCATTATGAAATACGACACAGATAACAAAGTTAAATAATCATATCTGGCCAAAAAATAATAATGAAACGGATAACAATCAAAATGTTTCCAACAGCAATACAAACATCTAGAAAACTGGCTGATATGTCTAGGAGACAAAAATCCCTTTAGCAACCCCAGATCTTCACAATATTTGCCTCAATAACAACAGTCACAATTAAAATATAAAGAACCGTATATTTTTCCGTTTGTTTTTTATAATGTTACTTAATTAATTGTTATACCATTCATTTGCCATTTCAAAAACAAAACTTAGAATTCGACATTAAAAGGTCGACTTCAGTTGTTTCCTGTTTAAAATTAACCGGTTATTTGAATAACAATAAACGATTTCTAAGAATTTGAACATTTCACAAGAAAACACAGGTGTTGATTTGCTCTAATTGCAGTGACAATGTACATTTTTAAATCAGGAAGATAAAGGTAAGTATATGTATTGTAAAAATATTTCTATACCCGTTTATATTAGAATATCATTTATTATAAACGAAAATATTAATTTTGCATTGTGGTAAGATCATAGTTAATGCGCTTCAATTGTTATTGTTATTTTTATATCTTTTTGGTCAAGTGAACTTATTGTTTAAAACAGGTTTATAGGTTCTTTGTAATAACAAAGGTATTGACAACCGAGTGAATCATTAGACCAGTAGTTAAAACATAGAAATAGGCCGTTAGGCTTCTCCAATGTATGTAAAACCGCTAAAAAATGGGGCGTCCGTTGGTAGGGCGGGATGTATATATACACGACCCTCCCAAGAGAAGCCGGGGTAAAGAAATGGGCACAGGGATAAAACTCTTCCTAAAGGGGCGTCCGCTGGTTGGGTGAGATGTATGAATTCTCAACCAACGTCATTCAGAGGTGATGTTAAACAGTTGGGAGAATGCTCCTTTACAGCACGTTAAATACCCCTTTGCAACAGCTCATGATGAGTGGTCATTGGTGGCCAGTTGCTTATAGGCTAAATTTACCGCCCTACCCAAAAAGTCTCAATTAGGCCTCATGTGGCTAGAAAATTCCCCGGCCATGACCGCCAGACCACTCCTATGGTGTAAATATTCCTGACACAAAAATATCATATATATACAAGTGGATTCCAAGCAGAGGAACAGGACTTTGGTTGCTGTTCTTTATCTCAAATCGACAGCGAGTAAAACCTCGCACCTCACTGTAAGTTCAAGAGGTTTGAGCAAAATTACATATATATATATATTTACGGGCAAAGAAATCCAACAAAATCTGTCATCAGTTGCCCAACAGTAAAGCATTCAAAAATCAAACAAAACGTTTAAATAAACACTGGGTATCAAGATTTTATTAAATGACTTGGCTGTTTAAAATACCTCGAATAGCGCAGATAATAAACAGATGAACTGCTAGATAATTTCAATTGAGTTAATTCAATCTAGTTACCTCAAGAATAATACACCATAACTGAAAAAATGAAAGAGCATAACTATACAACCACGGGGAGATTTTCTTTAATGAAATAGTAAGAAAGGATATGATGTAAAATCAATTTATACTGCTATAGTTTAAATCTATGTTGTAGACAAAGTTAGAATAGGCCACGTTTTGGTCACAAAAATTAAAATTGTTCTAAGTAATACAGTGATAACATATCGTTAAGACTCATTCCATTCTATTGGTTTAAAACATTTTCAAGAATCCAAAAACCGGCGTCAAGTTGGTTACTTATTCAACATTCGAACATTCACATTCAAAAATATCATTGTAAGTTTTTAAGTGGGGGT
>JARWCS010068151.1:0-15738 GCA_034783895.1 Geukensia demissa | reverse complement strand
AAACACACTATAAAAAATCAGTTGAAATGGATCTAACACTTGAGATCGATACTGAAAACCAATAACAAATATAATTATAATTAAATACAAGATACAACAAAAGTATCCACCTCAAAAGTGAACTCGCAGTTGCTGTCTGCTAGTAAAAAACCCAAAAGCAACCAATCAGGAAACCAAATTTTCTTTCACTACGGTGTCAATTAAGACACGTCCAATTGGATTTAGAGTTTAAATATCATTAGAAGTCAAAGAAAACATGGGTTGCGCAAATGCCAGTATGAAATATATATAGAAATGATGTAATAAAACGTTATAACAAGTATAAACTCTTTAGTTCCGTTTTAAGCTATAAACAAGAAAGTCAAGATTAGTTCCAATAAAAACCATGTTTAAAGATTTTATAATAATGCTGTGACGATATCCTTTACGGATAAGTTTATTAAGATGAATTTTAAGACAATATGGATTTTGTTTAAATTTCCGATCTTTATTTACCACGTTTCCGTTTAAAGTAGGCAAAACATGAACCGTTAACCGTGTGATAATTCTCTCTTTTGATTTAAATTTAGCACAAACGGGAAAACACAAACCTCATTTAATTAAGCCCAAGAATCGCAGCCCAAAAAAGCTTGACATGTTGATCATCAAGCTCATTAATCAAATTAAGTTGACAGTTATACAACCAACGCGCTTTTAGTTAACAAATATTCATAAGTTGCATGTCTTCCTTAAAAATGGACCACATGTTAAAACATTTTTACAGTTAAAGTTAAAACTCTCAAAATCTGACAAGAACAATCAGCATCATTATTTACACTATTTACAACATTCAGTTAAAAATCTACCTCGGGGGCAAGTTTTGACGTATAGTAAACGGGTCATCCTTTAAAGTAGTGGGTTAGAAATTTTTTATGTGAATGTTTTGTATTTTTGGAATATGGTTTTCAGTTTTTATAATGATATAAAGGACGGGAACTCCTCGATTCTCTCAATGTTTTATTGTGATCATTTTGAACTTATTTTATGTTTAACTTTCCCTCTGCCATTGCTGATTCTGAGTGGAGTAAGTGTTATCTCTATTAAACTTTAGATTGATCGGCCAATATCTCTCATTTACTCTTGAGTATGAGTAATTCCTTCTATTTGAACTCCATTGATGTTCGCACCATGCATTTTAGACAGTATGCTGGCAGTACACTCTTGCTGTTCCCAGTTATTTTGAATATTGGAATGTAGATATCTGCTCTCTACTTTGGAATCTTGTATGTTTAAAGGTGGTTTTTGTGCTCTTTGTTGTCAATGTGTGGGTCATCAGCTTCTTTTAGTTTGTCTAGTTCCCTTGATATTTTGGACAGGACAAAATGCGTAACCTTTTCTCTAATTCCTGTGGCCAGTTCGTACGTTTTCTGTTCATTGTTTGGATTTAGAGTATTAGCTTTGTTGCTATTCATATGATTATGATTCCCTTCATTATTGAAATTTTCCTTTGTGGTGTTTAAGCTCTATACTTCGTTCCTTCTTTCGAGTATATGTATTTCATCTATTAGTCTTACTCTATCTTTGATTCTTCCTTTAGTACTGCTTCTCTGCATTTTACTTGCTCTTCTGGCTTCTTTAGTTTGAGCTCAAGTTGTTTAAGTTTTTTGTACTTTGGCATGCTCTTATTCATCCTGTAGTTGCTGCATTCGGAACCTATTTCCAACATCGATTTCAATATGTTGGTCTAGATCATCATAAAAAATCGGTATTGTAAAAATAGGAGATGTGGCATGATTGTCCATGAGACAGCCACCCACCAGACATGTGTCTGCATCATTCGAAATTCTTAGTATAATTTGATTCATAGTTTTACATATAACATACTAAAATTTTCCATATTTATTCAACATAGGTAATTTTATTTTGCTTTCTTCTAAATGATCAACAACTTCAATACGTGTTTTGATGAGTTGTTGTTGAGTGCCTGTACAACCTATGCAGATGATTGCTTAAGTATGCAATATGGAAAAACTGATTGCAAACATCGCTGGATAATTTCATTTCACCAAGTGGCAGGTTACATGTGGAGTATATGTTAATATTTTCTTCATCGATCATATCTTCGGCTAGTGTACTTGTGGTTTGCTTGGACGCTTTAAAGTTGCTCAGTGTTAGTACAGTTCTTATCATTTTGATGGAGTTTGTTTGACGGCTTTGTAGAATTTTGGAAGTTTGACTTACATGTTTTGTATAATTATTCAGAGTTAATGTCACCGTCTTTCGATTTCACATATTTTTCGCACCAAAAATGTGCTCAATGATTAACATTGTACTGCCCTCGTCTTACATGTTCTTTTACACTTATGACACTTTCTACTGTTTTATCTGGTTTTGTTTTGTTCTAAAATCATATTGGTATTTGTATAGGGGGTTCTTATATATCTAATTCCTTGTTGTGATATTTCTCTCAGTTGCTGTGCCAAGATGGAAATCAAATGATCTAGATTGATTAGAGTGCCATTAATTTTTGTGTTAGTCCTAATATCAAGTATTCTTTCAGATCAGTTTGTATGAATGTTTCCACGTGTTTCCCCATTTACGAGAACTGACCATCATGTTGTATAAATATCTACAGTGTAACCATTATTGTCATAACTCCTAGGTTTGTATGTATCTTGGATTACATTCTGATCATTATCATCTGATCTATCTTTGGAGACATTGACATATTCTTGTTTATTACTAAAGTATCCATCACAAACATATTTGAACAGTTCAAACTCTATTAATAAGCATCTATTTGTGCTGTGAAACCCCAATCTCTGTCAGATAGTAAGCATTTTGTAAAATATTTTAATATTTTATGAGTATTTTTTATAGATGATTGTGTGTTGACTTCCTCCAATGTTTCATGGTCGCATCGTGCTTGTTTTACTATTTTGTTTGTTGTCATATTGCAATTTGATGTTGCTACATAAAAAATTTACGTTACTTGTATTCAGTTTCGGAAACATATATGCTTTTACAGTTGGCTTGGAGTTCAAATGCAATTTTTCAAAGCAAATAATAGTTCTTAATAGCTGAATGGTATTTTCAAAACAAAAGATTGGGTGAACCGTTATATTTTACGAAGCCTCACTTTTGCCAAGGTCATGTCCGTATGGATACTACCTTTATATAAGTTGAAATTGTAATATTGAACAGTTCTGATTTTTATCCTTCTTTCTTGCGAGATCTGGTTCATAGTGGATGGAGAAGTCTTGGGAGCTTGTCACTAATCGAATATATATATAGACCTAATTTCTGAGTTTAATTTTTAAGATCTGACGCTAAAATTCCAAATCCCAATTTTTGTGGGCTTTTTGTATTTGCTAGTATTTCTAAAACTGTTATATTTGATGTAGAGTAACGCTTGAATAGGTTGATTAATCGAAATGTATGACTCTATTATGAATTGAGATACCACCGTATTCTTTTATTCAATGGTTTATATTTTTGAGGGCATTAAAACTGTCTTGTATTTTTGCATCACCATTTTATATTTTGATTAACTCGTTTTGTCAGTACGCACCCATTATTATCCGATAAGATTACGGGGTAAGGTGTTTTGTTCCTACAATCGATTGAGTTAATATACACTAAGATAAACTCCAGTGCACGATCGTGCCAGAAGCCAGACAAAAAAATGTCAGATGAAATGTAAGACAAAATTTCAAATATGACTGCTAATTTAGGATTTCCTTATCGTGTACGGGTTATAAATCACTCTATAATACTTAAGAAAGTTAAAAGTTTGATAATGAATCAGTGTTCGTATTGTTTATCAGGACGCCATCTTGACAATTGTTGTTGTAAATACATGCAGTTTATACATAGACTATAGTGCACACCTGTACTCTTAGCCAGTTATAGGTATCAAGTAGTGCTGTAGTATGTCGGCTAACGTATACACATATAACCAGTATTCGGATGGTCATAAGGAAGTGTTTGTTATTAAGCAATTAATACGTGAACATAATCCCTCTACTATTGTATAAATAAGTCGTCGTGCGCATGGACACAGTCGCTAACAAGTACCGTGCTTACTGCTCCACAACCTAATGGTTATCCAGACATTGATTGTTTAAGAGGAAGTTTGTTGTTGTTTTTATTTATATACATTGCATTTTAATTGTTACTATTATTTATTTTAATAAGACGTGTTTCATTTTATTTATCAATACACGCACGATTCATTTTTGTTCAACAGACATTATTTTTCATATAAATACAATTGATACATTTTATACTTTAAATCAATGAATACTACTGGGCGGGTAATAAGAAATTTTTATATCGCACTAAATTTGAACTTATAATAGTACGTGGGCTGGGATAACACCCCGTGCACCCTCCACATCTCTTTGGGACCAACTTTTTGCCTAAAGCATCCCTTTGAGGAAAAACATGTTAACATAAAAAATTCCGGAACGCATTTGTGATTTCGGGGTCTTTTTATAGCCCTTAAGATATTTTTTACGATTTTAGATTTTAGTTATTGTTCATATTAAAACGCAGATATAAATATGTTCCTGTACATTCAAGTGGACATGTAGGGTATCATTGAAAAGGTCTATGTATACCCTTTCCAAAACATGTCTAGTTATACTGATTTGACCTACGAAAAAAAGTTGTGGCAAAATAGTAGCCCTATATTTGACAAAATTTCAAGTTTTTGGTCTGTCAACTATCATATATTTGCCTATGTGACAATAATAAAGAAACAATAATGTAAAATACTTTTTAATTATTATATATTAAAGTATCCATCCTTTATTAAGGCTTTGTTGTAATTAAAATCCACTACAAGGAACGGTAACCATCCTTGATTAAGGCCTCGTTATCATCTCAAGAACTTTACATTTACAATTTTCATCTTTACAGTCACCTCACAGAATTTATATGTCAATCATACCGAGTGTTTTTTTTAAACTTTTATTCCTATGAAAATATGATCATTATTTTATTTACTGTCGAAGTTCGAACTCACACTGGTCTTGTTATAGGCTTAATTGATTTGTATTGATATACAATCTAAAATTATTGAAAAAAATGTTTTCGTATGTCGTTAAGAAATGTGGAAGGGTGAGGTTTATTTACCCCTTTAAAAGTTGTGCCGATTCCAAAAACGTTGCATGGTATAGTTTGATTCTTTATATTAAAAATAAAATAGACATTGTAAACACATGCTGTTTCTATTTATAAAATAAAGACCATTTTGAAAGTGATTAACAACTATCAATGAGTGTCAGTGTGTATGTATTATATCAACCACTTTAACTGACATTACGGTTAAATCTGTCTTTATGTATCCTATTCCCCCCTTGGTTTTTGAGTTCATTTGTTCATTAAAAGGGAATCAGCCGCAAATAAGTAACAGTCCTGACGAGATCTGACAAATTAAATTCCTTACTCAGTAAAATTCTATACATTATTAAATACAATATCAGTTTTGAACCTGTTCTCACAAGGTGGTGATGTCATTTTATTCATATGTGACCGTTCATCTGTTAAACAGTGAGGTCCAGCAGCGTCTTGGAAGGGCATTTTATTGTACTCATCAAAGAAATCTTTATCGGTAAGTATTAAATGACGAAATATTTTGTGAAGCCAGTAATATCCGTAAGTCTGAGGTGGATATGGTTTATGTAACCATTTCTTGTGTACTTCATTCCTTAGTCTAGTAATAATATAAGATGTGTTAGATGTCATCATAAACCAGCTTGATATATGAGGGATTTCGTCTTCTGCTAAATCTGCATCCCGTCTTTCATAAACAAAGAAATGGGCTGGCTTAAAAGCCTGGTCTATCCAGAAACTTAAAGGTTCATTGCATCGCACAGTTGCATCTACCCATACACCACCATATTTAGCTAATAATTCCACCCTTATGATATCGGATTTGGCTTGAATATACGCATTATTCCATGCATCGTCTGTATAATGGTTCTTACGTTGTATAATTTTCTCAGCCTGCTCCATATCAAGTAATTTTATTGTATATTGTGGATTAAAATGTTGCCATGATGATTTACAGGAAAGTTGAAGTGGGGGCGCATTGTCCCATCCACTGTCCCAAAGCATCCATATAACATGTGGGAAGTTTTTCTTTTCTGTTACTATAGGCGCATTATAAATCAAAGCAAGAAATAACAGAACCACCAGGAAAGTACGTAAAATTATTCTCTGTCTTCTCTTGAAAAACATTGTAGTTCTCTCATTCTCTATCACCTGTTCTGCAAAATATATAACAAGCTTTCTTTTATTCATTCTTTATTGCAAATTTAAATCATGATCCCTCTCGCATGGGTATTCTACACTGGACTAAACATATTGACCTGTATAACAGTTGCTTCAGTAGATTTTATCAATTTTAGAAACAATGATATTCTTTACAATTTTCAACCAAAAAATCGAGGAATTTAAAACTATTTCTACAGAAAAGAGAAAAGATTTTATTTAAGGTATCTTTATTTAAAAATGCGATGAAAATGAAAATGAAAAGACGTGGGTGTAAATGTCAGAAAGACATCTATGGGTAATTTTAGTTCTGTTGACGACATAGCAGCGAATTCAATGTTGAAAAAATAAATCTAAAAACAGTAATCTGTGTTAAAAAGGTCTCATGTTAACATCACATGATAATTAGAGCAGTTACATATTGCAATTATCTCGCATATTTTAGTTTAATCAGCTGGCATACACACGGCTAGAACCGCTTTTATCGTTTAAAGTATATCCCAGAGCATAGGTTTTGACTGGTTGTAAAGTTTCCCTTGGTGTAGTATTTTTTAATCGAACAAAGAGAATTTCACTATATTCGTATCCCTTCTTTGAAGTAGCCCTGTCTTTTAATGTTTTATATTCCGATATCAACGAATGTTTCTTCGAAAAGATTGATACATTACTGTATGTTTTAGAATGTAAAATAAAGAAATGTGTACGAAAGAAAATAATTCCAAAATTATTGAAATCGGTGACATAATTTGTTTTCTACGAAAATCAAAAGACAGGCTAAATGTAAAATTTGACCTTTTGAACATGCCGTTTTAATATGTTGTGCTTGGGACATAGTACTTTTGGAAAAAAATAGGTGTCACTGAAAGTTACCTTTATTAGCAAAAAAGTTATAATGGTCGCCTATGGAGTTTGATTTACTCTAGTTTAGCCTTACAACAAAAATTAGTTCAAACTGTATTGACAGGAATTTAATTTATTTTAAGATTTAAGCCTTGTATTTCATATTGTAGATGTCTTTGACTTTCAGACTGACGTTAGTAATATCCCATTTTGTATTTCCTTCTTTAAGTATTTATATATGTTGGGTTAATTACTTTTTGTGACTTCTTGTGAGGTTCTAATGCCGGTAATGAGAGCATAACGCATAACGAACTGTTTACAGAACTTTACTTTGTTGTTGATCAGTCGATTATAACAAATTAAAACATCTGGCTTATTTCAAAAGCTATTTGTTTTTATACCTTCACCTCTGAAGCCTGTATCATCTGCAACGTTAACAAAATGTTTTATCAGAAAAATATTGAGGGACGTCAGTATCAGCGATTTAATAGAGATGCGCCAGGTCCCCCGAGAGTTACAGACATATTCTTCACATATAATTCTGCTGATAAAGTTATTCCACGAACACCGCGGATATTAAAAAAATGGAGACAATATTTTCAAACTACTGATTTATGCCGTAGAGGACTCCAGAATGAGATAGACCAAAATGTTACAATAAAAGCCATTATATTCGCTTTCAGAATGGGTTGAAGTTGTTAGATTGGTAATATAAGTCCTTATGTATAAACTAAGAGAACCTAATAGGACAAGTAGACTTTTGTAATCCTGATGCTGTCAAGACAATGTACAATATGAAGAATATATATTTGTTCCTTCCGATGACCTTCCCATCAATGGCGGCATCATTATCGGTTTTGACTTCAAAAAGTTTTGTATCAAATTTCACACGAATGAGCTAGGAACTGATGACACACTTAGGAACAGCAACAATTACAAAAGAAGGAATGACCGACAATAATAGGACAGGCTTGTCAGCATTTGATATATTGGCGATTGTAATCTCTATACCAAGCATTAAATGTCTAAGTTACATACATATAACTGTCCAGCCAAACAACGCCCAATTTTAGCTTTATTTGGCTTATTCCAGGTAAATATCGTCTTCACATCTAACCTGTACAATTTTAACATCTGTCAAAAACACAAGAAAACAATTGTGAGATAAAGTGTTAAAAGAAGCTCTTTCAAACAAATATTTCTCTCTCCAGTATACAACAAGTATTCCTCGTTCACATTTGGCGATGGATCTCTGTCTTCTCCTGAATATTGCAATTACATCTCTTTCAAAACTGAACGATGAGATATGATCTTAAAGCTATCGCTAACTATGTATTATTTGTATTTATCAATTTGTAATATATTTATACAGCAGTTTTTATCGTATATTATGTACATGTAATCTGCAACAGTCATTTACCATTTCTTTTCCTATTTTGTTGTCATGATAAACCATTCGATATACAATTATGAATAAATATGGAGCATTTTGGTATGCTATATGTACATTTCCAGGAGTAACCGCCCATCATTAGCATTAGAACCAAAACATGGGAAGACCAATACCCAAATATAGCAAAAACAAGCACTCAAATCCAAACAAATTGAAATGGGAAAGCAAATCTGACGAGATATTCATGTCAATATTTAAGTGTATACTTTGGCGGATTATTTCTTAGTAATCTTTCAGAAAAGTCTAAAAACCGTTTTCCTGAAAGCACAACCCATTTTAGTCGCTAAATCGACATTTTATCAATATTTCTAGTATTGTTGGTGAAATTAATAAAAAAAAACTGCTAGCTCAAGAAAAATGGACATAATTCAGGTAAAGAAGGAGTTATTGTTCTTGTATATCACATTATGTAGTTTAAAATATATCAGATATATAAAACTTGTAGTTATTATATCAATATATAGTTAATCTTTCGATAGTTGTTAAGAACATTTGAAATTAAGCAAAAAGGTGATTCTAAATATTTAACATTTGACCTTTGATTCAAGACAATTGCATCGTTTCTGAGCTTTACAGCGAGTCAAAATGAAAAGATGACATGACTGTCTTCAATATAAGGTGCAATTTAACCGTGCGTCAGGGTGGTTGATTAAAAACAGAAAATGACACAATGAAATAAAGTCACTGCTTTAAAGGGAAAATAAAACCAGAATTTAAAAACCGCCGGAGTAGGGTAGAACGAACGTTATGGTAAAGTGATCACTTCGTATAAAAATGTTCCTATCCCAAATCAGGAGCCGAGGTCATTTGCCTGTCTTTGTCTTGGTATGTTTTTATTTGTTTGGGCGATCTAGACCGCGTCACAATGAGATTATTCCCTTGTTGAAGGCCGTGCAATGAAATCTAGATTCAACTATTTTCCCTCGTTTCATACGTAGATTGAGTATGGTCTTATTAACATTTATCCCATATCTTTATTTTTGTACACATTTAAGGGTACAAACATGTCCTCAAAAGTAATGTTGAGTTTTCATTTCATTTTAGGTTTAAAATGTATAAAATGGATTTTCCTTGGAAGGTACAAGAGTCCTTATGTATGAGTCAAGAGGCGACACATAAAAAATGGCAAATTGTGGAAAACATGTTCGTTTATAAAACATAATTTTAAAACCCAATAACTCAAAATGAAAAAAGTAAGAAAAAAGTTAAATGGCTAGTCAACCGGTTTTTCAATTGTAGATTTGTTGACATAAGGTTTTCATACCCCCATAGTTTCATTTGCAAAAAAAAAAGATTGATTGATAGTTTGAGTTTCAACGCCAAATACAACATTTAAATTTATCAAACAATGTTTCACAGAAATTTGTTGCATTTGTTAAAATTCCAAAGCATTTAAAATACGGAAAGGCCTCAAAAAGTATTGCACTTATTAGTTGTCCCTGCCGTCGGATTTGGCTTCCCATTTGAATTTAATAGGATTTGAGTGCTTCTATTGCTATGATTGGATCTTGGACTTTCTACGTTTGGTTCTAATGCTACTGATGAGATGTTACTCCTTAAAATTTACATATAGCATACTCAAATTCTCCATATTTATTCAACATTGGTAATTTTGTATTTTCAGACATTTAGCAGCGGTCAGGGGAATATATCTATATTTCTGGAGTGCGAATTTCAGGCTTCATTTAATTATATGTGCTTTTCCGTCTTTATATTTGTTATACATCAAAAGAAAGAATTACCCCACTGTTACCGGACCAGAACTTAAACTGTGCAAAAGAGTTTAACATACTATTATCTGCCCCTGAACTTCTCTACGGGGATTTAACATTGAGAGTTGGCCATCTTTGTTTTTGGCGGGAGCGCTGAAGCTTGACCTAGATAAAGTTACTTGAAAAATTGCCAACATTTTTTTATTCGGACCCCGGCTTGCAAGAAATATCAGAAAAATTACATTTAAAATTGCATTCAGGCGCGCCATTATGCATTTTTGCTGGTTATATAATCTTAATTAAATTACTTAATTATTACGCAGCGGTCTCGTACGCGTGCTAGCGCGTGCTAAGAGTCACTCCCGGTTTACAAATGGCTAATTTTATAATGTAAAATCCCCGTAGAGAATTAAAAACTCGGCGCAGCTTAAAATACATCATTATTGCTAAAAAGTATTACTGCAAGTTATTTGCACTTTTTTCAATCTACAAAATAAACATTATTTTATAAGAATTCAGTAGACATTTTTTCTTTCACAACCATTTTACATGCTCCAACAAACTCTGACATAGAGTATAGGTTTGTTTATTCTTTAAGTGGTCAAATATGTGCTCCAAGAGTTAAATTCTTCTTTCTGTTAGATTGACTTAAACTACCTTTTAGGGGTAGGGCAGTTGGAAGATTCATTTTGTTACAAAATTAAATTGTTGTAATACATTGTATATCATTTGTAATTGTGAAAAAAATCGAAATTCTCATTTTGGTTCATTTTGGTTCAGATTTCAAAATAAAAATATCAAATTTTTTTTTAGTCCTTTTAAAGCACTTTTAAAACCCCAATTCTTTGGACTGTGTTTTCTTTTTGATTACAATTTCGTCCAGCTGCTGGTTAGTATCTATGGGAAAATATTGTAGAAAGCAATGCAAAATATCATATTTTAAATATGGTTCAATTGCTGTCGCAAACACATAGTTTAAGCATTTCTTTTGAGTTTTCAAGGGAGATTTGAAGTGCAAATACCTTGACTACATGCGGTTGTTGTAGAAAGTAAACATTTATAATGTTTAGGGGCAAGTCTGCTTTTTTTCATTACCCTGCCTTACGTAAACTTTGCAGTAAGGCCAAAAGGGGAAACAATTCTTGTAAATATAAATTTAAAATAGAAATTGAGTTTCCATAAATGCGTTCTTAAAAAGGGCTATACAATTACATACTGTTTGATTGTGTTTTATTGAATGGTTCCATTTTCTAATTTGGTATGATATTTAGGGTAAAATATTCACTGTCATATACAGTACATGTAGCATAAGTTTTATTCTGTGTCTACCAAGAACTTCATTAAATGTATAACTATCGGTTTTTATTAACAACTGATTTTCTTCAAAATTCCTGAAAGACAACAAAATCTGACCAAAAGGCAAAGTTCACCACAATTTTGCCAACTACAAGACATAATGAAGTGTATTGGAAAAACAATACATGTGACACATATTGATCAAGATTCTATTCAAGTTTACGAACAAGACTTTTTGGTATTCTCCAGTAAATTTTGACCAGTGGTTAAAAGCAAAAATTAAGCTTTTTTATAACTTCTAAGTGAAAATAAATCTAACTACATGGGTGATTCATCTCAAACAAAAACAAAGATATGTAAGTCATCTTGCAAATTTACAGTCTAATCAAAATTATTTGTTTGTATGATTGGGGTTTAACGCCCCTTTCAACAATATTTCAGTCATATTGCGATGGTCAGTTTTATTGGTGAAGGAAACTGAAGTACCCAAAGAGAATTATCGACCTTGGGCAGGTAATGAAAACATTATCATAAACCTGTTTTTGTATGGTACAATGTCAGGCCAGAACTCATGCCGTATAGATAATAGGCTACAGTGATCTGTATAGTAAAGTTTAAAACAACTACCTAGACCACTCGGCCACACAGGCCCCTCTAATCAAAATTAGACCCTACGTCCTTATTCTATTTATTTATTTTCCCCATTAAGGGTCTAACACATGTATGTAAGGATCACTTCATGTTAACCTTTGTCAAATGTATATTCTGACTAATCATATTGTGTCGTGCTGGCTTGACACAGATTTTTGTCGTGCCAGCATAAGACACATAAAATTAAAAAAAAGAACATAGGTCAAATTTTAATTAGACCGGCAAATCTATGTGATTAAAACCTAATGCCAACTTGAAATAAAGTACTTGGGGTTACTGCAGTCTATATGTAGGAAAAATATACAAATGTAGATTATTTTTCTCAATTGCCTCTTCCAGTTGATATTTACAGGATGAAACCTTGACTCTAGAATCTCAACCAGAAGTTCCTTAATAAAAGATGACTGTTTACACTCACCTCTAATTAATTCATAAATATTCATATCCATCAATTCACATATAAGCACTAATGTTCCGGACTTCTTGTCACTGAAATAAGACAATATAACCAAATTTCAATTCATTGTTACAGGAATGGTCTTCTGAATAAACTTGATTGCTAACATTTTGACTTACCCAGACACATCAAATATGGTAAAAGCTTGAGTTACACTTACTTGATGTTAATGACTTCATATCTAAATACATTTAAGCACAAAAATATGACCAAAGCACAAACAGTCAAACAATATAAATTTCATTTGTACATGCATAAAAAAGGCCTATAGGTATGTACAATATCTGTAATCATGATTTTCAACTACACAAATACTTAAGACTTATCATTTAGACTGAATACAGCATCTATGAGATGGCCTGGGGTGATGCTAACCTTCCAACATGCAGTAAGACAAATACATGTTTAACTTATTTTCAAAATATGGTAATTAATATGTCTAAAATATATAACCATTGTATGGATATCAACATGAGAAACACTCAAATTAAAATAGTATCACGGTTCAAGCATGAAACAAATCATCTATGGCAAGTGGAAGCACGTCCATGTTTATTGTGGACTGATAGCATATTGCAAAGCATGCATGCACACTTCTGATCAAATAGACTAAAACAACCAGTATTTAACACACAATAAATTAAATCTATAGATAGGCACTTTATTGGGTGTTTTAAATTTAACCATTTCTTTCTTTTTAAAGGCTTGTGTTAATTTGGTAAATGGCTTTACAATAAAAAATTCTGTGATTAACTGATAAAAGACCTTGTGGTTATTTCAGAGCAAACAAAACCTTTACATAATTACCTAAACAATTAAAACATTGAGCTTAAGATATGAATACGGTCAAAAGTTTCACCAGAAATTACACTAGTAATTAGTGCAACAATCAATATGGCTGTTAATTAAAATCAAACAATACATATCTCGTGGAATTAGTGTGACCTCAATTTATGAAAATATCTAACAGAAATAAATGTTGAACAGTTTCAATAATAGGTTTACAAACGGAGCTGATCTTCATTAATCGATTATCTATCAATTTAAGTCTTCCATTTACAATTCAATAGTCGATTTATTGCAGTTGTATAAAAAAAGTTTCAAAAATGAATATTTGCAATTTCCATTAAATTTCCCAAATTGTTTTCTGTAATTTACTCTGTAGATTATATATTAAGTTTTAAACACTTTGTTTCATAAGCTATTTGAATGTCATTGTTGAACATGTACATGTAGTTGAAGACTTTTTATTAATAGATCATTATCCATTGATTATTACAAATAATCGATTATGAAAAATTTCCCATTCCCCTACTATAGGTGCTATCCATGATATTATAACTCCTTCATGTACCACAGTGAACTACATTGTACCTCCAACCTGAACATTCAAAATTCTGAAATGTTAAGTTTGGACACAGAAATGTCATGTCTGCAAATTGACCAACATGACCAAAAAATATGGACTGACACAAAACAAAATCCTGACCCGATAATCAGATTAATAGATTTATTGTTATTTAACAGCCAGCGGGAAATATATCATGCATATTCTAATATGAGAACAAGTTATCAAACGATAATTCATAAGAGATTTTACCGGCGGGAAATTTAGCCTTAGCAACTGGCCATCAACAACCACTCCTTACGAGCTGTTGCAAATGGATCTTTAACAAGCTGAGAGCGTGGCAATATTCCAACACGGGGCACGCTGCGACAGGTTGAGAATTCATACATCCCACCAAACCAACAGACCTTTAGTAGGGATTTGACATTTTACAGACTGATATACACATCTAAGAAAGAATAAGCACACCAAATATTGTAGATCCACCATGAATGGTTACTGAAAAGACCTACAATGTAACCATAACTGAGGTGCTTTGCAAGCACAGTGTGAAATGACTGCAGCCAATTGATCCATGAGAAAATTGTACATATGAATACTATGGTTAAGTGTGAACAAACAGTATTATGATGGACACAATAATAATCATGGACACAGGAAACTGCATTTTATCAGCCACTTCGACACCTAATCTCAATAAAAAGAACTCCCATTTCCTACTAAATCCCACTTTTTAGTCTAATTCGAAGATTAGCCAAAATGCATCATTTGACTCAAATTATCTCCAAAAGGGTAAGAGATAGCAAAAATCTGTTGACAAACTACTTAAAGCACTAACTGAGATATCCAATGCAACAAAAAACCATCAAGATCAGATGAAAAATATAATTTTTCCATACACTACAAAATGGCATTTTTGATACCTTCAACCGCTTTTATTAAAAAAACCATACAAGATATAAAAAAATACCTGGGGTAACTTTTTCTTCATTTTTCACAAGGAATTAAATGAAAAAATAACCATCAAAATCAGATGACAAACTAGAGGCTCTAGTGAACCTGAATCGCTCACCTTAGTTATGGCAGCAATGCTTTCAAATGAATCAAAAATCCAAACATATACCATGTATACTTTGTGCATAAAAATACACTACTGATGGACTTCATCATGCTGAAAACTTTAACCCATGAAGAAATCTTGCTGAACTCCTTTACCTAATGTCAGAATTTAGCTAAGTTAAAGGTTTTTGAGATATATGCAAAATCTCCTGTTTGACCCCTATGTTCTAGTTTTAGTAACGTCAGCCATGTTTTTCAATAGATCGAAAATCCAAACAAAAGTTTTGTGCAGAATACCCTAAGAAACAATCATACAAAGTTTCATCTATATCCATTCAGTAGTTTCCAAGGAGAAGATTTTTTAAACTATAACTTCAAAAATTAGTTAAAAAAAACAACTTAAAAGTGCAATAACTCCAATAACAGTTAAGGAATTTCCTTGAAAATTGCACTACAGATAGATTTCATCATTCTGAACCCTTTTTCCTATGACAGAAGTTAGCTTAACAGTTTTTGAGATATATGCAAATATCTTCTGTCTGACCCCTATGTTCTATTTTTAGTAACGACAGCCATGTTTTTCAACAAATCAAAAATCCCAACGCACACTTTGTGCATATTAGGCTAAGAAACAATCACAGCAAATTTGATTCAAATCCATTCA